>OY992503.1:16894054-17186554 GCA_963921215.1 Scoparia ambigualis
GATAAAGTGCAAATTGACTGGCTCAAAATTTCGGAGCGTCATTGTCTATGTCTTTTGTTACCTCTGTTAGCAGAGAAGATGGACGTTTTTGTCCTGATTGAAAGAGCTGCCAAGCCTATGATCCTGGGGATCGAAAGTAAGAACAGCCTCCGTTGTTTATATTATAGCTACGATTTGGTTCGTGGCTGGCATAAGTATGTCCTTGCGGAGGACATTGTTTTTGTTAAGCGCCCTGCGAGGGCAGTTCATAGCCATGATGTGGTTCGTGGCTGGCATAAGCATGTCCTTACGGAGGACATTGATTTTGGTAAGCGCCCTGCGAGGGCGGTTCATAGCCACGATGTGGTTCGTGGCTGGCATAAGCATGTCCTTGCGGAATACATTGTTTTTGGTAAGCGCCCTGCGAGGGCGGTCCATGGCCACAATGTGTTTCGTGGCTGGCATAAGCATGTCCTTACGGAGGACATTGTTTTTGGTAAGCGCCCTGCGAGAGCGGTTCATAGCCACACTGTGGTTCGTGGCTGGCATAAGCCTGTCCTTGCGGAGGACATTTATTCATTTAATTTAATTAAAAACGGTTACATAACCATTTACAACAATTAACCGCATTATTCAAATTCAAATAAAATAAGGGACATTTAGCATTACATTAACATTCTTCTCGCAAAAACCGCAAACACTCAAGTAATATAACCATTGATTTTGGTAAGCGCCCTGCGAGGGCGGTTTATAGCTACGATATGGTTCGTGCTGGCATAAGCATGCCCTTGCGGAGGACATTTATTTATTTAATTTTATTAAAACGGTTAAATACCAATTACAATAATTAAACATATTATTCAAAATAAAATTTAAATTAAATAAGGTACATTTAGCGTTATATTAACATAATTATATGCATCTTCTCGCAAAACCGCGAACACTCATGTAATAACCATTGATTTTGGTAAGCGCCCTGCGAGGGCGGGCAGATTATAGCCACGATATGGTTCGTGGCTGCCATAAGTATGTCCTTGCGGAGGACATTGATTTTGGTAAGCGCCCTGCGAGGGTGGTTCACAGCATGCTGTGCGTGTGTCTGTCCCATGAACCAGAAGAACAACGCGATGGTATACTATAAGAAGTTTGCCCTTGCGACAGGTAACCGTTTGTTGTTAGTACAGGTTTTGCTTGCGAGGCATTCCCAGTACCAGATTTAATAACTGGCCAAAAAGTTTTCTAACAGGACAATTCTTTTTTTTTTTTAATGCAACTGTAATCTGTTCAGAATTAAACAAATGTGTGTTTGAAGGTAGAATCTTATTCAAAATAGCAAGCATTAGAGGGTATTTTACATGTTTATGAGTATTATCCTCTTTTCGTATATTTGTAGTTTCAGTCTACAATCTAATCACCACTGAAAATAAGACCTTTAAGAGAGGCATCAGATGTTTGCGACCAACTAGTAAACTGCGCAGACAATTAATAAAATATCTTTTTAGTTTTAAAATACCAAAAGTTATTGGTGCACAAGATTTATCAGAATATTGGTGCTTAAGGCCTAGCTGGCTCTTTTAGTTTACTTTTAAAATCAAAAATCAAATCTAGATCACTACACGGAATATTTAAATTGTTAACTGTTTTAGTCAGTATTGATAACACCTGCGAGGTGCAACAATCGTTGTAAGATTTCCTCTAACGTCCGATAAAGCAGACACATTGTCGTTATCGTCATGAAAGGCGGGTACGATGACCATGCTTCTTTGAACGATGACGACTAACTCGAACTCAACCTTCGCCGATACGATCGGGATTGTTAGAAGGACCAGCTATAGCCGCTTAGCTACAATTCGTTTTTCTCATTATCTAATGTAAGCACTAATTATCGGTTTCTTATCTAAAATAAAAAGAAAAAGTGCCTGGAGGGTAGATACCACATATTAAACACAAAAAACAGTTTTAAAAAATACTATCTTTAATCGAATGCTTTCTTATCTTAAAAGAAAAGGTGTATCTACATCCCTTGCGAGTAAAATAAAAAGTTTGATATACCAGATAAGTTTAAATTATAAATTCAGCGAACGGTAACACCGTTAATTTAAGAAACTATTCTAAGTACTCACGTGTATTGTAGAAACTCACGAGAACTGTGTTGCAGTTTAAATAAAAATAATTCTATTTCTTTGTCACTTGATCACTATGTAGTGCACAAGTTACGCCGACGGGAAATTTAAATGGGCACGGGGGTGAAATCTCCTGGTTCCCCCACCGCGCCACCTGGTGACGCCACTGAGTGGGATGAGCGAGAGAGACAGCGATATACCGGAAGAAAGAGAAGGAAAATACGACGGGAAACGGATATGCCTATCTCAATATTATAAGCTTCTAATGACGGTCAAGTGTTTAATAGCAAGTTTTAATGTCATCTTACAAAACAAAACAATACTAACGCAACGTAAAATTTAGAAACGCTACAATGTTCCATAATGCTCTAAAATACGCGTTTATAAGTGTATTTATATTCGTAAGTGCCATAGTAGGTCTATTGAATGGTTTTTATTGGTTTACTCCATTATATCATGATGTTATTGCAATTAATTTTTAGCCTTTTTAGCCTGATATGCATAGGTACATAGGTGACGGACGCCAGCAGAGTGACCTACCGCAACCTTTGGGTAGGACTAGGTAGCATCCAATCTTTCCCCCTCTCGGAGGAAGCTAGGATGCTATACGGTCAAGTATATACAGGCCAGAAAAAAATATTTTTGTAAATTTTGATTTATTTGTGATGTTTCTACAGGGGTGACATGTTCAATGTTGAACAAAGCCCTATAAAAATAAATAGAAAAAAAATACCTTTGGGTAGGTATTTCTATTAGTTTGGTGAGGCAAGGCCTCAAGGCGTCCGTCCGTGGTGACGGCCCGCTGACTCGAGCCGCGATTGAGTCACCAGATGAATTCCCGTGGCTCTTGAGTCTCTTTGGCGGAAGTTCCGAGCATCCCTAAGTTTTAGTGGGTAGGGCCCTTCAGGCGAGTTCCACATAACCCATCGGGCGCCCCAGTCCGATGGGTATGCGTAAGGGCATTTCTTAGGGTTAAAAAAAAAAGGTATTTCTATTAGTTTAGTGTTTAGGTAATAAGGATCAATATCGTGATATCGATAAATTTGTCAGTTTTGGGTAGCTTGACCTGCAGGTCTATCAACTAAAAAATATGGAAATGGACATGGGCTTCATCTGACATTATGAAGCCCATATTTTGTCCTTATATAAGCATATTTTGGGCTTCAAATTTTAAATGAAGCCCATGTCCATATTCATATTTTTTAGCCGATAGTGTAGCTGGCGTGTGTTCATTAAAGATTTGTGCAATTTTTTTTAATCTGTGTCAGGGCAGTAACGCCAGTAACATAGTAGTGTTTCATTTAACAGCCCTGAGGCGAGCATTGGAACAATCTACCATTGGGTAGGTAGGAGGATAAAATGTTTACTAGAAAAAAATCAACATTGAAATTTCATTAATAAAGATATTTATAATCAATTACGTCTTTATCGATTGTTAAATACTTGCAACAGTATTTCTTTCGACTATCAGGGTGGACTTCAGAGTGACGTAATACCGCTGGCTTGCAGCGTAAATCAAACTACTAGGAAAAATTCAGCGAGTCTTCTGGGTTCTCGGTAGCTCAGCTGTTATGACCGGCAATCCAAAGGTCGTGGGTTCGAATCCCATTCGAGCTTCCTGAGACTGTTTCATTTTTTCTAGTAAAAACTTTATCCTATAACTATATTTCATTGTGGATGCAAAGTTTCAATAATAAAGATATTTAAGTGTGTGTTAAGAGCCGGTCTTGCCGCGGCCCCTAGTCTGTGTGGCTCAATTGAGCCACCTACACAGACAGGGGTCTTTTTAGCTACCGACCGCTAAAAACGTCGCTACCATCCGTTCTATTCATAATTAAGCCTTAATATTACTAGTAACTCTGCATTAGTTCCTTAATCTATTAAAATCATTCCCAATACCTAAAATATTGTAAGAATAAAGATATAATTTTTTATAAAAAAATATATTTTTTTTCCTAGTAAAATAAAAATAAAATATAGGGAAAACACACATTTTATTGTAATAAAGCATAACATAAGCATCAAAAAACATGTTATAACAGAAATCAGCTCATACTATCAACACGATAATAAATCGTAAAATCCGATTTCAATAAATACGCGCTAAAACAACCCTCGTTTCAAACGACAATATTTTATTTTTATCCCTCGGGACGCCACAAAGGAACACTTGAATCATGGAGCCTAGTTCATGGTGATTCCAAATATGTACGGCATGTCACTAACAAAAACCAAACAAAGGAGCATAGAGGCGAATATGAGACCCTTTTTTAATTTTTATTATGGCTCAATTGAGCCAGTACACAGACGCGCATTAGGAAAATTGTGGCTCAATTGAGCCACTACACAGACCAGAGGTAGCAATTACCTCTTTATCGATTGTTAAAAGGCCTATTACATCTTGACTGTGATTTTTGCGTAAAATCAAGGTCATTGCGTAAAATGGCCAACTTTGGCGTTATGGATCTCAGAAAAGAAAATACATTAACAATTATGACTTATTGAATAGTGTAGAATAGCTATTGGAATAGTGCTTAGCGGCCTCGCTTTTTGTAAATTTTGCTTAACTTTTTAATTAAACCCAAAGGACATGGCTTTTTTGGTACTAAAATAAAAATAAAATGAACCGATACAATTTCCGCACCTCCATAGTCAGGAGACTAAATACTATTATCTTGAACAATTAATAGATTTTAAAAGACCCCCGTTTAATTATTAAAAAATATATTTGTATTGTACGTAACTCATACTTTTGTATGTATCCGAACGTAAATTGTATGTATCCGAACGTAATTTCTTCATCTGCTGACAGTTTGTTGTATTGACAATTGACATATCCAATAACACTGACGGATGGTTGTGGGTTTATTTCTTTTTAAATACTTTAATACTGCAAGGTCATACGTTATACACCAAAAACGGTGTCAGGCTATGTTAAAATCTAGATCAAAACATAAAAAGTAAATCCACCATAACTATTAACTTGGGCCGTTTTGGTTTATTGACAATTGACATAATGAAAGTTGACGTTTTCAAAACGTCAATCAAACGTCATTTGCGTCTTATTGTGGAACTAGTAACTATTATAATACTATGGTTGATAAAGATACGCCGACTATTTGTATAGCGCTGTCTCTTTCACACAGCGCTTTTAGCAAAAATAAAACGTTTTTTTGAATCGCAGGTGTTGCCAAATCAATAAGACTGTTGCTTAATTGAAAGGAAAAAAATAAACTTGTTTTATTAAATAATAAAAAAACGGGGGTCTCTAAATTATTTTTACTTTTATAAATGAGATGGAGGTAATTTAGTCTTCTGATTTTTACATAACATTCTTTGGTTCAAAGAGTTTTGATTTTAGTACCAAGCTCCATACAAAAAAATCCAAGTCCATTGCAAAGAAAGATTTTCATAAAGTGCGCGAAGGCACTTTTTTGAGCTCATCGATTGAACTGTTCTAAACAAGTGAAATAAAAAAATTATAATGTTATCTCTTAAATAGTCGAATAATGCGTAGCGGCCTAGGAATTTTTAGATATCATTGATTTTATATAGGAAAAACCAAAAAACTTCGAAAATTGCTATAAATTAACTGTGAATATCTCCTATCTGCGAAAATATTATTGAGCAAAATTTATACCAGAGTGACTGTTACTTCATGAGGAATAAAGATTTTATAATGAATTTATTATCCTATTTCGATAAAAACGATAAATACAACTGCAAAATTACTACAAAATGCGATGCGCCGGCCGTCCGAATTCGACTTATGCTCACAAAATGGATATTTGTAATATTATGCACAAATTTATTATCCTATTTCGATAAAAACGATAAATACAACTGCAAAATATTCTAAATAAGTGAAATAAAAAAATTATAATGTTATCTCTTAAATAGTCGAATAATGCGTAGCGGCCTAGGAATTTTTAGATATCATTGATTTTATATAGGAAAAATATCTTATTCTAAACCAAAAAACTTCGAAAATTGCTATAAATTAACTGTGAATATCTCCTATCTGCGAAAATATTATTGAGCAAAATTTATACCAGAGTGACTGTTACTTCATGAGGAATAAAGATTTTATAATGAATTTATTATCGATAAAAACGATAAATACAACTGCAAAATTACTACAAAATGCGATGCGCCGGCCGTCCGAATTCGACTTATGCTCACAAAATGGATATTTGTAATATTATGCACAAATTTATTATCCTTTTTCGATAAAAACGATAAATACAACTGCAAAATATTAAAAAATGCGAAAATAGGCATTTTACGAAAAAATCACATTCGAGATGTAATAGGCCTCTTAAATACTTGTAATAGTATTTCTTTTGGCTGTGAGGGTAGACTTCGCAGTGACGTAATACCGCTGGCTTGCAGCGTAAATCAAACTACTAGGAAAAATTCAGCGAGTCTTCTGGGGTCACGGTAGCTCAGCGGTTAGAGCAGTGGACCGGCAATCCAAAGGTCGTGGGTTCGAATCCCATTCGAGTTTCTTGAGACTGGTTGATTTTTTTTTTGTATATATTTTATCCTATATAGATATAGCATTGTGAATGCAAAATTTAAATAATAAAGATAGGTAGGTACTTTCGAGAAAATATTATGAGCTCTCTTTGCGAGAGCTGCTATATAAAGTACATGAGAAGTTATTTGAATGGAGATTATTTGCTATAGCGTGTGTTTAAATGGGCGACTAGAATAGAAACTCACTATTCCTCCGTACCGAACCAAACCGAACAATCAACAGAGGTTTTCCAAAGGCTGGCATCACGAGAGCGTATATTAATATCCTCATACCTAACTACTAATAATTTTTATTAGTTAAATTGTCATCCCCAGTTATCACTAGAGTTGTTTTTAAGTTTCCTTAGGCACCTGGTTACACAGGTTTTTAGCGTCTGTGGTAGAACTACGAGGCTGGTTAGGTAAGCAATGTCCTTCCTCAAAGGAATGAGGCCTTCTATAGGTATATTTTTTGTTCCCGGAGCAATACCGCGACGCATTATTAGGGTAAAATGAGTGTGCCATCTAAATCACCTTATTTGAACAGCCTGATGTAAATGACCGGACCGGTTTCCCTTCTTTTTTAAACTAGGAAAAATACCCCGAGGCCAGAGCAATCACGGCGGGTTATTGTGGGACTCTTAGGTTGCCCCAGCTGTAAGACTCTCCATCCCCATCCCCAGCCCAGTTAGAAAAGCTCGACAGGGAAAGGGGCGGTTTATACTTACTCGAAAACTTAGTCCATTTTCCATGTCACTGACATGTTTAGTGAGCTCGAACAGCAAGCACCGAGTTAACCGGGCCGGTTACCCTAGATTTCATAAGTTTATCCTTTCTAACGCCTCAGTGGACTTTTGTGTGTGATTGTGAGTGACCCTTGGCTCGATATTCGGAGGTTACGGGATCACTTGAAATTGGAAAACGATGCATAACCCGGGTTTGTCATCGTCAACCCGCATTTGGCAAGCCACTACCCATCACTTGTAGGGATGGTTTTGTTTTATCCTTTACTAAGGTACCTTTTCTAAAGCCCCTCGTCAGACGTCATCTGCGGATGCGTCTGCCGACGTGTAGGGGGGTGATTTGCGCGTCTGTGGTAGGTATTTAACGTCTGCAGACTCTGCAGACTCGTATACCTATCACAGACGCGCAAATCACCCCCCTACACGTCGGCAGACGGGGGGGCAAGGGGGGGGTGATTAGCGCGCCTGTGGTAGGTATTTAACGTCTGCAGACTCTGCAGACTCTGTATACCTACCACAGACGCGCAAATCACCCCCCTACAAGTCGGCAGACGTATGTAAAGAGGGGGCTTAACACACTTCCAGATTAGTCCGCACGCAGACGCGGCCCCGCCCCGGCGCCGTCCGCTACCTGTCCCGGCGGCAGCGGCTGACGCTCGCCTCGCTCGCTCTCGTCGACTTCATGAGCTTCTGTTCCATGAGCATCATGGCTCCCTTCTTTCCGAGGGAGGCCTCCTTGAAGGGACTGTCGACAACCATGTGCGGAATGGTTTTCAGCTTCTACGCCGTCGTCATGTTCCTGACGTCACCGTTTTTTGGAAAATTCGTAAGTAAATTTTCTTTATGTAGGTAGTACTTGATCGTACCTATTGCGTTTATTTTATAGGTGTTAATTTAAGGTTTTATTTAGCCTTTTGTTTTGACCTTTGATAGTGTCACGTATAAACCTACAGGTTGGAAATTTTTGAAGCACATAAGTTTTCGAAAATTAATGAAAAAATAATACTTAGGTAGTTATGTAATACTTAGGTAATAATACAACTTACATACTTACATACATACAATATAATCATGACTAATTATCCTCGAAGGGTTAGTTCGAGACTAGGCGATATGAAATAACGCGAGTCTTTATATCAATATAAAAAATAACGTAGTATTTCAATGTGTGTAGAATACACTGGCCTGCAAAAATATAAGTATCACACTTTTAAATTGTAATAACTTTTAAAGTAAGTACATAAGATAAACAAGATACAAAAGACTCAAAAATGTTACTATTGTATAATTTACTATAGTTTCAAAGAAAGCTGATAAAATTGCTATAAAACGTTTTTTATTTTAAATCTCTAACTTCTACATATAGTTTAGAAAAATATGAAATTTTAAAAGTGTGGTACTTATTTCTGTAGACCAGTGTATAAATGTTCTATAATAATAAAATTGTAGTAGGTAAGTTATGTAAGCTAGTTCTACATATCAAACTGCATATTTGGTGTAAAATAACAAAGTTTGTTACGAAACGGAAGCGTCGCCCTACCCACCCGTAATTCCAATTCGTAGTTTTCTTATCAAGAACTTAAAAATATTGACGATCCGATTAAAAATAGAAATGTTTGTATTATACTTTGGAACTTTCTGGGCGTCTATTGAAGTACTGAATTAGACCAACAAATAATACAATTATAGAACATTAATGTGACTATTACGTTTGCGTTGTAACGGTGTACCACAACGGGAAAGCGCTTGACTTTCACATAGTCTGACTGAGTTACTATAATCCCGATGGTGGATCAGGGGGCTAAATTATCTTACCTCAATACCTTTCAGCACCTGAGGCCCTACTCTCTTTCTCCGAATCGAAATTTCGGCCGATTTTCGTTTGCCATTTTATAGCGCTTTCCATTTTTTTTTGATATTTAAAACAATTTTCTAAAACATTATATAATCTAAATGCCAACCCTATTTTGTATGAACGACATTTCGGAAGGAATGGCAACCACTGTAAATAACACACGAAAGTCGGCCGAAATTTTGTTTCGGAGAAAGAGAGTAGGCCCCCTGTTCTAGTAATTTATTCGAGTGGAAGTATAAATTCATACATATAATCACGGCTATTATCCCCGAAGGGTTAGTCAGAGACCAGGCAATGAGGACCGCAAAAGCAGTCAGTCCTCTACAATAGTCCACTTTTTACCAAATATCGACTGCACATATGCTCAGCGTGACAGGTGGTGAGCCCATCGCCGCTCTATGCTGTTGGATTTATGGCAGTATTTAGTCCATTAGTCTCCTTTTACGACACCCAAGGGAAGAGGGGGGGTGGTAGTAAGTATTCTTTCACCGCTACGTTTGACTTCCGATAGGGTTTTCTTTATCTTTAACCATTAGGTACCTTGTAACCTACATACTGCAGCATCTACTTACTGGCCTATTAATAAATAATTGTGTCTCCACAAATAAGAGATATTAGCCCACTTATCAATTGCGTTGTCAAGAGCTTAAAACAAAAATGTCAGTGGTTTTGCTTCGTTAGGAATCAAATAAGTAGGTACGTGGTTTACTCCATACATAGACTTTGATAAATAGTATCCAATTGCCAAGTCACCCAGCCCCCCCCCCCCATGCATCTTTTTTTGAAATGATACATAAACATAATTTCCGAAGAAAAATATATTTAAGTCGATAATTCTCAAAATTAAAAAAAAATCATTGTTCGAAAACTATAAAAAAATCGCGGTATTTCCGGGTACACCTGGATGTCGAAATCCAAAAATAATTTTTTAGGATGTGACTATCGATGAGTGTGGCAATGACTTTCCGAAAATCGAATTTTACTGCAAGCGATTTCTCCATTCGCATAATTTCCCAATTTTTAATTTTCTGTGCGTTTTTTTCCTGGAGAGAGAGAGAGAGAGAGAGTTTTTTACATGAACACAAGGAAATATTACTTGCAATTTTTCCCATTCTAATTAGTATGCTATTTAAAAAAAGTAGCTTCTGAAAAAATAAACCCCCGAAAAAAATATAAATAAGAAAACGATTCGATTGGGAAATTATGCGAATGGAAAAATCGCTTGCAGTAAAATTCGATTTTCGGAAAGTCATCGCTACACTTCCTGCGTGCGGACCCTTTACATATAATAGTGTAAAACATATTTTTGTTCGTTTTGCAGTTGCCATCTGTTGGAGCCAAGTTCATGTTCATATCGGGAATGTTCATTGCCGGGACGTGTAATGTATTATTTGGGTATGTTTCGATTTATTTATATTTTAAATACACTCATATCATACTCTGTACAAGTACAAGAACATTTTCGTAATTAATAGGAAAATAAGTTTAGTGTTACAATCACTTTGTTAATAGCAACAATGACAGTTTATAGTTTACTACTACATCGACGCAATTTGGACACAAAATTTTCCTTAGAAGGCAGAGCCCGGATGCTCAGGGTCAGTGTAAGCCTAACCATTTACAAACAATAGAAGCTCATTAGAAGGCAGGGCCCAGCGGCAATAGGCCAGCATAAATCTAACCCTGGGTTGTCATCTCTAAAATCTAGCAACGAGGACGAGAATCGTGAACACCCGGATTTTGGAGCTTAGAACCCGGATGTGTGTGTGAGACAGGATGATGTTGTAGGACTGAAGCCCGCCGTGAACGGCGAGAGAGGGATAGGACTCACACACTCAGATTGAACTTCTTATATCCGCTACTGAGTGTAGAAAGTAGGACTTCTGCTTTTTATTTGTGCACCTTATATTATCATGGTATCTGTGTCGCGTAGCAGTGTGAGAATTCTACCACCCCCTCTTCCCTTGGGTGTCGTAAAAGGCGACTAACGGACTAAAGACAGCCTATAAATCAGCATAGATCGGCGATAGGCTCACCACCTGTCAGACTGAGCAAATGTGCAGTCGCTATTTGGCGAAAAGTTGACTAGAGGACTGCTTTTGCTGTCCTCATTGCCTATAGTCTCTGACAAGCCCTTCTGATTATAGGTATGTATGTATGTATGTATCAAGGTTTTGTAATGACATAACTGTTTGGTAATTGCAGCACTCTGTCCCTAATCGAGGACTCGTCGACGTTCCTCGCGCTGTGCTTCCTGGTGCGAGGTCTGGAGGCCCTGGGTGCCAGTGCCTACTCAACTGCCAGCTACGTGTTCGTGGTGAACGCTTTCCCGGACAGCGTGGGCTCGGTGCTTGGCATATTGGAGACGTTCGTGGGGCTGGGCATGTCCGTCGGCCCGGCGATCGGGGGACTGCTGTATTCGGTATGTTTATGAAACTTTTCCACTGAGTGCCTAAGGCGTTTTTTATTATTTCAACGTTTGCAACATTATAGTATTACATGGACTGAATTACCAAAGCATTAATTCTCTATCAGTCCTACCTAGATCTCAGAAAGGATTCCTAAAATTTAGAATTGTATGAGTGAACTAAGATTTAAGGAATAATATTACAACAGTATAGCAGTATCTGTTAGGTCCATTATATAGATATATGAACTATCGTTATAAAATATCAAAGAATAAATTTTTGATGTGTTTTTCTAAGTGTGAAAACATTATTATGTTTCAGGTAGATTGGGGGATTTGGCCTCCCATTTTACAGTCTCGGAATCATCATGGTACTGACCGTGCCTATCAACTTCTTCTTGCTAACTGATTGTCAAGGTAGGTGCGTTTGTTGGGTGCATGCTTATTCGGTAGTACGTAGTTATTTATTTTTAGCCACTAACGCGTAAGGTCTTCCTCTCACCTTATAAGGCCGGAGGTGGAAGAGCGCTTCATTCGAAATCCTCAATTACTGAGGAACTGGCTATCTTATCTCTAAACTCTAACCTAATAAGGCCGGAGGTGGAAGAGCGCTTCACCCGGAATTCTCAACCACTGAGAAACTCTACCTTATCTTTACACAATTTCAGAATTCGCTGTCGGCTCCAAATCAGCGTCCATACTGAGCCTGTTCAAGATCCCCTCCATAATAATCACGGGTCTGGTGATAGTGGTGGTGTCCAACACGTGGGCCTTCCTCGACCCCACCCTGGAGCCGCACCTGCGCCAGTTCAGCCTCACCACGGAACAGATCGGGATCATATTCCTACTCTTTTCGAGCCTGTATGGGATCTTCAGCCCGATATGGGGATGGGTGGCGGATAGGCAAGTTTATGTTTTATTCATTCATATTTTCATAAAGCGGCCCGCCCGCGACTTCGCCTTCGTAAACTCACCGTATTCCATATTTGAAAAATATAATTTAATTCAAACTTTGTCCTGACAATTACAAACACAATATAAAAAGAATGGGTCTAAAACGCAACTGGTCTAAGTAGCAACTGGTCTAAAACGCAACTGGTCTACTGGTCTAAATCGCAACTGGTTCAAATCGCAACTGGTCTAATACTGCTCCGGTTACCTAACTGGACAATAGGCAGTGTTCACGGGGAACTCTCCCGAGACACTAGTCTTATGAGTACCGAATGAAGAGCGCGCTTCGGCGGGCACTGATTTGGCGTCAAGACCTAACGCAGATGGTCTCATGCGCGAGTGTTCTACTGGCGCAGGGACGTCTAGCACTTCTTGCATAACCTAACGGTTGGTCTCGAGGTGCCAGTACAAATAAAAATTAGTGAATTAAGGAGTAGGGATGGTCTAAAACGTAATTTTTGCCGGCGACCAGCTATTTAGACCACATGCATTTAAGATGAATTGATAATATGACAGTAGAAGAAATAATTTTGCGACGAGTTGCTTCATAGACCGATTACGTGTTCGACTATCTGCAAAACCCAATTAAATGATTTTTAGGTGAGTTTATGCCGTAGACCAGTTGCGTTTTTGACCATTTGATACTAACCCAAAAGAATTACCTAGCTACATAAAGTGAAGCCGTAACAAACTTACATTCATTATCTATACTAAGTAATATTATAAAGAGGAAACATTTGACTGTTTGTTTGTATTAAATAGGCTCCGAAACTACTAGACCGATTTAAAAAAATCTTTCACCGTTGGGAAGCTACAATATCTCCGAGTGACATAGGCTTAATTATATTTTCAAAATAATTAGGGATCCTTACTAAAACTCAAATAAATTCCTTAAATCGCGTGCGGTAAGAAAACTATTAAAGATAGAATAAAATAATGTACTATGGCTTTACAGAACACACCATTATCTACAAAAAGTGTCGCAATACCATATGTCTAACTATTTTAGTTACGTCACAATAACTGTTCTTGGGAGGAAAGTCATTTTGAAAATTCGTCACGGGGTACGGGGTTCACGCGAACAAAGTCGCCGGCGGTCTGCTAGCTATTTATACTCACTGCAGGGCAAAGGATTCCATCATAGGATCATGTCATCGCTACAATTGATTGGTATTGACATAGAATAATATTGACCTAATCACCATCGCTTGATGCATACCGGGTGATCACAAACCCGGGATATGCATCGAAAAACCATACACCTTGCCCCATCTGGGAATTGAACGGGACCTTCGGCCACCGAGGCGTTACACATAATATTGTATTTGTCTGTTCCAGAGTTCACAACCATTGGTGTATGATGGTGTGGGGGCTGTTCCTGTCAACACTGGGTCTGCTGTTGCTTGGCCCTTGTCCGTTCATACCCGGTCTTCCACAGTATGTACTTTTTAATTTAAATCAACCCTTTTGTGTCGCAAAAAGCGACTAATGGACTAAATACTACACATAGTACATCCAACATATTAAGGTTTTGGTTGTATTAGCGAATTTGGTAATGTTTTTTAATTGATTATTAATTTATATGTATTTTTTTTTAAATCTACTGAACTGTTATTATTAGTTTTTTTATTACTGTAGGTTAATATTGTCGTTTTTTTTCATGTAGTGTTCAGTTTTAGATTATGCATGCTGTTTGCACAAATTAGTAGAGATCTAGCCATACCTATGTTAGAAAATGCTGCTACTGCTATTTTTAATTTTGTTGTGACTCTGTTTGTGTATAAATAAAATATAAAAAATAAAAAAAATACCAGCATACAGCGGCGACGGGCTTACCACCTATCATGCTGAGCACACGTATAGAGGGCCCGTATACAGGTGAAGGTGACTAAAGTCACCGTCGACGTTTGAGTGGTCTCTTTCACTGAAACGATATTTCGGCCGATTTTCGTTTGCTATTTACTGCGGTTGCCATTCCTTCCGAAGTTTCTCGTACATACAAAATAGGTTTGGCATTTAGATTATTAATTTTTAGAAAATTGTTTGAAAATTCAAAAATTAAAAGCCCTATAAAAAGCAAACGGATATGAGAGTAGGCCCTCAGTTGTTATTTGTTGAAGCGTTAAACTATGGGAAAGGCTTCCTTCAACAATACAACTAGATGTCAGGTCGGCGCTAAAAATGTGTCTCGGTAAATAAGAGCGCACTTGAGAAGTGAGCTCTAATTTTCTCGCAAGGCATAACAGGAAAAAGTACTTTATTTGTTGCCCACTAAGGTTGATTTCACCACTAAATGTTATTGACGTCTTTTCGTTTTTGAGTGACAGGAGTAATTTATTGCTTTGAAAAAGTATTTATTCATGTGGACAGATTTTAGCTTTGATTTTGTACGTGACGCGTTATCTAGTTGGTATTGTTGATCGAAGGGGAAAGGACTCATTTTGTGATCCTCATTGCCTAGTCTCTGACTAACCCTTAGAGGGGATAATAGTCGTGAGTGCATTCTGTATTTTTTTTTTGTTTCAGGGGCCTCTGGTTGGATCTCGTTGCGCTCTCCATCCTCGGAATATCTGTAGCTTTAACGTTATTGCCTACGTTCCAAGGCGTTTTGACTAGTTCAATGTAAGTAAGAAATTTAAAATATTGTATAAGACCTCAGAATAATATGATTTAGTTATTACTATGAGTATAGACTTAGTATTTTACACCGACATCGTCGAAAACAACGTCACGATTAGATTTCCGAAACGGGAGGGGAAAAGTGCCCGGGCACTTGTTCGTAGTACCGTACCGTTCCGTTCCGTGCATACTCTCACTCTCCGAAGCGAAATTTCGGCCGATTTTCGTTTGCTATTTATAGCGCTTTCCATTACTTTTGAAATTTCAAACAATTTTCTTAAAATTTTTAATCAAAATGCCAAACCTATTTTGTTTGAACGAAATTTCGGAAGGAATGGAAACCGCTATAAATAGCATACGAAAATCGGCCAAAATTTCGTTTCGGAGAAAGAGATTAGGCCCTCTGGTGAACCTGGCTGGTGGACCGGTTATGGTCCTATAAATAGTAGTGTGCCTGTACAAGGGCGTCGACAGGAGGGAGGGGAGCAGGTAGGGGCAGCTGCCCCAACCTAGACACTAAAAAAATACGTAATGAACTGTTAAACATCACAACAAAATAATGTTGCCCTACTCTGAAACCTAAGGCACGCCTCTATGTACAGTGAAGAGGTTGTAGAGTTTACACAATGGAACTTTGCACCGTTCTTATTACCAACGCCTCCTTCATTTATATCGGCTTGCCCCCCCCCCCCCCCCCCCCCATGGACCATCGGCTGGCGACGCTCTTGTGCCCGTAGTAGAAGAAAAAAATTGTATTGATAGACAGATAGATCTATAATTGTTCACATACAGAAAAACAGTGTAACTTAATACTTGTAGTCTAAACGTCTATTTTTAGATAAAATAATAAGTACGTAGGTAATATTACAGTCGTTAAGTAGAAAGTAAATGATTGGTGGTATAGGGTTTGTTAAATCCGTATGGCTAACTACCACCATCTTAACTAAAGTCTGGTATCATAACAACAATGCGTTCCGTCAATTTAGAGAGAAGGAACCAGTTCCTCAGTGGTTAAGAATTCCGGACCTTCGGCCACATCGTCACTTATCATCAGAAGAGATGAAGACTAAGT
This sequence comes from Scoparia ambigualis, assembly GCA_963921215.1. NCBI lineage: Eukaryota > Metazoa > Arthropoda > Insecta > Lepidoptera > Crambidae > Scoparia > Scoparia ambigualis. The sequence continues at coordinate 16,910,322 of OY992503.1, forward strand.
GCTTACACGTAGGAGACAAAAAAAATACATACATAGGTATATACATATAATCACGACTAATAGCCGCGATGGGTTAGTCAGAGACTAGGCAATGAGGATATTAAAAGCAGTCCTCTACCATAGTCCACTTTTCACCAAATAGCGACTGCACATGTGCTCAGCGTGTCAGGTGGTAAGCTCATCGCCGCTCTATGCTGTTAGAGGTATGTGCCGTCTTTAGTCCGTTAGTCGCCTTTTACGACACCCAAGGAAAGAGAAGGGGTGGTAGTATTCTTTCACCGCTACGCGACACGGTTATCATCATCATCATCATCATCATCATCATCATCATCATCATCATCATCATCATCAGCCTATACTCGTCCACTGCTGGACATAGGCCTCTCCAAGAACACGCCACTGAACACGATTCGCGGCCACTCTCATCCAGCTCCTGTCAGCCACTAAGATCGTCGCTCCACACGGTGACGACCTCCTTGGTCGTGTGGTTTGTACACCGGGTTTCATGGTGTCGCCATCTCTGAGGTCCCGGGTTTGATCCCCGGTCGGGTCAATTTAGAAATTATTGTTTTTCTAAATTGTTTTGGGTCTGGATGTTTTCTATGTGTAATAAGTATGTATTTAAGTATTTTAAGTATCTTTGTCTGTTGTCCAGTAACCATTTAACGAGTTTCATAACGAAGCTTCTCTTGGGCTAGATAATTGGTGTTAATTTAGGAAAGTTTATTTACTTATTTATTTATTTATATTACGGCATAATTATGCTTATAAGCATTCAATGTTAGTTACGAAGGCGGCTGCCCCGAAGCTTTGGCCACGTACAGCGCGGTGGCGGGCGTGTGGTCGTGCTGCTACTCGCTGGGCGAAGTGCTGGGCCCCGCGCTGGGCGGCGCGCTGGCCCAGCGGTACGGGTTCCCGCTGTCCGCCACGCTGTGTGCTGCTGCTTGCTTCACTATGGTCAGTATGTAGTTAAATATGAAGACAACGCGTCTATACTTTATTTATGAAATATATTGAGTTTCTCACACACATCACAACAAATACATAATATGATCCTGCGAAAGCAGAAGATATGCATAAAAAATATATACATTGGCTTAACCTGTCGTAAAGCAAGACACACTAGTAATTAAATTTGTTAGGTTTTCTCGCAGACTGTGCCGGAATATTGCAATTAATACCATATCAAGAAGTGATTTTTGATTTTCTTGTAAATGTGATCGACTCATACAAGTATCTACACAGTTTGACTCGAACCTGCTGGAAAGACGAATTGACTGTTAGTTTTTAAAAAATAAAATATATTCTTTTAACACATCTAAACATTAATATTCTAGGGTGTAGTGACGCTAACGTTCTTCACCCTACGCGAGTCGGGCAAATGGGAGCAGTACGTGGAGTCGGGCAGCCGCTCGCCCCCCCGCAGCGACTCCACGTGGGACAGCACCAACTTCTGCCGCACGCGCAGCGCTGGGCAGGAGCACTCGCCGCTGCTCACGCCGTGCTCATACCACAACAACAACAACAAGCAAGGTGAGATAACCACAGGTATTTGCCACTTGGGACAGCACCAACTTCTGTCGCACGCGCAGCGCCAGGCAGGAGCACTCGCCGCTGCTCACGGCATGCTCATACCACATCAACAACAAGCAAGGTGACACATACATACATTCACACGTATAATCACGACTATTATTCCGAAGAGTTAGTCAGAGAATGATAATGAAGTAAGTCGACAAACATCTTACCGGCAAACCGAGGAACTCGATGGCGCATCGGCTAAGGTTTGTAACCTTGTCTGTTTAGCAACTTCAGTAACGCCGGATCAAATGATACTTAACCAAATTAAAAACATCTGGAGCACCTCCGTGTTTTGCAAGCCACATAGAGCCGTTGGTCCCGGTGGTTGTCGTTAAATGGCAGTCGTTAAAACCCAACAACCCGCATTAGGCCACCGTGGTGGGTTTTGTATCCATGTGCCCAGCTGTGGGACGTTTATAGGTTGATGATGAAGATGACAAACTAGCAGACGAGCCACTTGATGGAAAGTAGTATTTTCCACCCATGGACATTAAGATGTCCATGCTCATCGGCTTTAGAGCAGAGAACCCTATTTAAATGCTTCTTGAAGAACTTCATCTTTTTTACATTTATGAGGCGACCCTCATCTTCTTGTATGTTCTGGGGATATAATGGATGGTAGGTGTGGTGGCGCCACCTACCGCATGACGCCGCACATAGTTCGACACGAAACAAACACCTTTTCAACCGTGTCAACAGATGGCGCCAATAGTATGGGAAGCCTGCATCGCGGTAGCGAAGAATTTACCATCTCCTTCGCTGTATATAACACCTCCAAACAACATCCGTTGGACTTCGGTCCCCGAGCTATACCACTTAGCTCGGAGGTAGATCTTCCCTTTGGCCTTCCAACAATGTAGCATCCATTCTCCCTACAGTCGCTCTCCCTGCAGTAAGTACTAGGTTATTTAAAAACGGGAATCTCCTGTCCCTTGTCGAACTCTTCGTAACCTTCTGTCTGTTTCAGGTCACTCCTACGGTTCATCAACGCTCAGGCACCTCTGCTTTGTCCACAAGAAAAGCAACAAGAGCGGATCAGCCAGCGTATCCAACGCGCTCTCCTACTTCTTCAAGTTTCAATTCTTAACAGACTTCTACGTCAAAATAAGGAAGTCCCGAAGAAAACCGAGCCAATGTCCCACCAGCGTCCTCTACCAAAACTATTTAGATGAAGATGCCAATAAACACGATGAAAGTAAAGTTGTTAATAACAACAATGTGGATAAGCGCTGTGATACTGTGGATAAGCAATGTGCTTATTTGGAGAGCGCGATATTCGGTAGTCATGAGGTTGTGGAAAATCTGCATACTGACCACTTGGTGCTGAAGAAACACCACCACGGACTTGTGCCGGCGTTGCTGGTGTGCGATGAGGAGAAGAAGTCATCCGGAGAGATTATTAGACACAACCTCGAGAAAGTGCAGTTCTTCGAGCAGAATCAGACCTGCAACTCGATAGAGAGCATCTTTGTAAGTAAATTAGTAATAATCCCTTGTGTTGTAAGTACGAGATTTACTCTAAAATTTGTTATTAACAACCTGCATTTGGAAAACTTGGTGATTCAGCCGATACCCATCGATTGTTGCAATGACTTGGTTTTAATGATGGAGGCCTTACTTAGCCTTGCAGTAGGACAGTATACAGGCTGTTCTTTACTTTACTTACTAAAAAATATTTTTTGGTTAAAATGTTAAACAATAGCTATCTTGTTTACTTTAGGTTATAATGTTTTAACAGGATGGCTGTGAATGCAGAGATGGCGTCACCTTTGTCAGGGGCACTGTAACTGTCTCTTCTGCGGGCGCTTGTGAAGTATAATTTCTGTTTAACTGTAGATATTATTGCAATTATGTTTAAATATTCTCAATTATGGTAAGATTACTTTACTAAGTTTTAATATACTCACTTCAATAAAATAACTAAATACAATTTAACGTTTAGACTTTCTTTTCAAAACAAAGTCGTCTAAGCCCTGTCGTTTTGGAATAGCAAAAATATTTCACTAACAGCGCAAAGTACCAGGCGACTAGGATTGCGAGGATATGAAATATTCGAAGCAACATTCCATTCCATATTCCATCCAGTTGATCTCGCACCCTCGCCCCCGCCCACGGAAAGCCACCCCAGCATACTAGCAACCCTTCCCTAGCAACGCACTTCAAATTTCACCTTCTCATAGAATCTGCTCCCCTAATCAAATCGACCTCTGCTGACGATTTTGCGACGTTGTCATGGTAATTTCGCGTGTTGGCTTGACCACTGTCCAGTCGAGAAAATCTCGCTATTGAATTGTACGGATTTTCAATCCCACCGTAGTAACGCCACCGCTGCGAGCTGGTTGGTGGAAATGGTAGCGCAAAATTTTTCTGTAAAGAGTTTTCTACAACCAAAATGGCGAATACGTTGATACCAGGAGTGCATAGCTCTTGAGGAAGTCAATAACGAACGCAATTTAGGTATTTCCCTCTTCTATTCGTTTAAACAAAATTATAGGAAAACAGTATCATTTAAATGTTGTTATTTAAATACAGCATTATTGTTACAGCACTATTGTTACAGCACTATTGTTTACATTGCTATTTCGAATATACACCGAAAGTTGAGAAATCATCGGGCAATAGTCGATTTTCACAAAAGGAAGAGGAATTTTCACAAAAGATTTTTTGTATAGATTATTTAAATAGACACTTAAATAAATTTACTTGTGTGATTCGAATATCTATCATTGGAAACTCATTACATTGCTATGGAAGACATAATGATTATTTTATTAAATAATCCGCAACACCCACACCATTCGTCCGAAAAGCAGCGTCGACATCGTAAAAACGTAGACGATTTTCTGAATGGAAAAAGCGTCGTCAGCACCAGACAGACATAACTCATGAGGAGATAAGCTTTTAAATGTAGAGCGAAAAGCGATTTCAGAATGCCATATTAAATGATTTGATAATAAAATGAGATGGAAACTAGAGTGTAAGTATTCTTATATTATTTTTGTATGTTCATGATACAAACTGTGATTAGAAATGAAAAACAAGCTAAATTCAAACAACTTTTGAAGTAAACTTTTGTCAACTTCAATATTGATTTTTCCCGGCCCTTATCAATGGGTGCTTTATTTACAAACGTGCGATTGGACGCTAACTCGGAGGGATGGGCAACAACAAGGAGGGTGGAGTGAAAACCTCACGGTTCAGGGAGCGAGACAAAAAGATATCTCTCTTTTGTTCTTTGATGCACCCTAACGATTATGCTATCCTGGTACCAGTTGTTTTTGATTTGAGTAACAATATTCAAATATTGTTGTGAACCTTTTTAATAGCTGTCTGTGGATCGAACAGTAGCATAAAAAATACATCGTGAAACTCAGGGCGGTTAACTTAGGTAGGTGATTCATGATAGTAGTATAATCCTGTAATTTCAGTTTTTACTATAAAAGTGAATGTAATTTGGTACCTTTATTTTATAAAAATAGACTACAAAATATTTTCGAATTTGCAAAATAAAGTAGGTAATTTAAATTTAGATAGGACTATAAATATATTACGTGTGCATTTTCAAATGACAAAATATGATGTAAAATACTGTCTTTACTTGAGTAGATACAGCGCGTATCATGTGATTAATTAAAAATTACAAAATAATAGATAAAGGAATAATAGTGAAACATGATGCGTTTTAACGGGCCATCTGGTTTTGATGTAGAATAAACATTTCCCCAATTGTTAACACATTACTAGTGTCAGTATCGTAATCACAAGCAAGGGACAATGAGGCTTATAATAATACTGTGTGTGATAAACGTATTATACGCTAATGTCGTCAAAGAAAAAAAGCAATGTGAAGGTATCAACGTCAATGGGAAAATGCATAAAGAAGAAGTAATAATAAACGGAATAGATCGCCCTTACCAGTTGTCTTATCATGGAAAGAAAAATCACTCTGCTGTCCTGTATTTCAGCTATAACTTCGGACGTCTGAACGAGAGTACTTTCGAAATTGGATACGCCAAAGATGGCGCGAGAGTGCCGAAGCCAATAACAGCCGTGAAAAACGGTTTTGCGACTGCTGTCAACTCGAAACACAACCTTATTTACTTCGGCGGCAGCGACGGCATTTACTCGCAGAATTTGTCGACTCCGGGCGAGGTTGTAGCGTTAGGCATTACACATAATATCTGGGACTTGTTCTACAAGGACGATCTTTACTTCATTACGTTCCCGAAGAGGCGTCTGCACAAACATTTGGCTGGTAATAAATCGGAGATAGTAACTCACATTCACGAGAAAATTTATCAGTTCGCGATTGACGGAGAAGACGACACATTTATTACTAATAAGACGGGACTTTTTATGATAAAAAATGGGACACACCATCGTATTCGTATAGAAGGTCCAAAAGTGTTTCGCGCTATAGCTATCGACAATGAAGGAGTGGCTTATTTCGCTGGGCGAAACGAAGTTTACGCTCTGGATAAACACAAGCATGTGTTGTATGAAATTGTGAAAATTAAGAGCATCTTCGGCTTGACGTTTGATCATGAGAACAATATGATATACTCTGATCCTCATCAAATTGTTAAACTAATTACCAAAAAATGTGACGACTAACCAGAAAAACAATAAGCACGAATTATTAAAGATGAAGTAGAATATGAATCAGTTTGTTGTAAGGAAAGCTAAATAGATATTTTCTATAAAATGTAATTAAGATCACCTAGGACGAGACAGCAAAGGTATTAAGTTAGTATGAATAAATATATAAACAGATTGATAGAAATTTCTAGTAAATTAAGTGAAAATGTATAATTATAATCATCATAGCATTCCAAAATGAAATTATTTTAGAAACCAACCAAAAGTTAAATAAAAATTGTGTTTAACTACTTTAAATTAATTAACGAATGACGGACTAAGTTCAGAACAAATTTAGAATACAGAATATTTTTTTCCAATGAGATATTACCGACTAAGTAGCAGTGTCCTGCGTATTGTGTCTTGGTTTGGAGGATATGACATTCAGTAAAATTACTATATTTTTAATAAATACACACTATTTCGTTCTTTAGAAGGCACTTTAAGCCGTTGGTTTCGGTTGTTGTCGTTAGATGGCCGTCGTTAAAGCCCACCAACCCGCATTGGGCCAGCGAGGTGGGTTAATGGCTCAATCTCCCCACGTGCTGTTGTCCATGTGCCTGTGCCCAACAGAGGGACGTTTATGGGCAGATGAAGAAGATTTGACCGTGTCGCGTAGCGGTGAAAGAATACTACCACCCCCTCTCTTCCCTTGGGTGTCGTAAAAGGCGACTAACGGACTAAAGACTGCATATACATCCAACAGCTAAGAGCAGCGATGGGCTCACCTGTCACGCAGAGCACATGTGCACACTATTTATTTGGTGAAAAGTTGACTATGGTAGAGGACTGCTTTTATGGACCTCATTGTCTAGTCTCTGACTAACCCTTCGGGGATAATAGTAGTGATTATATGTAGGTATGTATGTAAGAAGATTTTTGATACCCATACACAATCCTGAGTAATTATCATGGTGTGTACACTCGTTATGGATTTCCGTCTAGCAAATCCTACTAATATTATAAACGCGAAAGTTTGTAAGGATGGATGGATGTTTGTTACTCTTTCACGTAAAAACTACTGAATGGATTTGGATGAAATTCGGTATAAAGATAGTTTTTAACCTGGATTAACACATAGGATACTTTTTAGCCCAATATTCACACGGGGACGGAAACCACGCGGGTGAAACCGCGAGCGGCCGCTAGTAAAATATAATTAAGTTACATACTGAGGCATTGACTGAAATCTGTTTGCGTACCTTAAATAAATAAATATTATACATGCGAAAGTGAGTTTGTTTGTTACGCTTTTGATGAATTTTGGTATAGGGATAGATGGGGCTCCGAAGACGTTTTCAGTCTACTTTTTCCTACGAAAAATTACCGCGAGCAAAGCTGCAGTCAAAATCTTGTGAGTCGGTTTTATGCCGACTCAGAGAGATAATAAAATTGAATGACGTCTAGTCTACTAACTTACGTCGTCAAGTCTGCTGCGCCGTTTTATATGTATACCTAACTATAATGAACGCACCTGATTGCTCCCCCATGCAACAGACCCACCTGTCGTCCACCCCCTGCCGTGACGTCACTAAGGCCACTGAACTGGCATTCCGTTTACCCCACTCGTAGTATTAAACTCTATTAGCTTTTGAACAAAGTTGAAAGTTAATTGGAGCACACATCAAAAGTTCTATCAAGATACGCGAAGGTTTTAATTGGATGAAGTGTGTTTACAACTGTGCGACGCTGTTGGTCGGATTCGTTTGTTTTTCAGAGTCTACAAATAGTTACGGCAGTTACCTACCTACTTAGTCTCAGTCAACATGGACTCAATGCCCTAGAAAGTTCTGCGGTAAAATCGGGTAGGTACTGAATAAGTTTAAGCAATGAAAGAGTTGGTACAACACTTAAACATTTTACTTGCGAATTTTATGACACGTTATTTTGTTGGCCATTACTTAAACGCAAACCTTCTTAGTTGATAGCTATTTTTGAGGTCTGGTTAACGACCGGGTCGAGGAGTCTGGTAAATGTCGTAGCTTCTTTAAAAAGCTGTGGAGTTTCGTGTATTTGCCATTTCTTCTCCACAGCAAAAAGTCGTGAAGCTTGAAAGATTTTTTTCTGGGCGTGTGCAAGTTTGACTACCTAGATAAGACCTCGACAAGTCTTTGCATTGCTGTGTTCCGGTTTAAATGGTATTAGATCCAATAAAGTACTAGGCATAGTGGCATAAGAACTAAGGTTGTTGAGGATGTGGTTATGAGGAAGAGGATGCGAATGAGGAAGAGGAAGAATAAAAAAGGCTTCGAGGTCGGCAGCGCGAGGATGTCCTCGCTTTTGTCTGATTGGAAAATCAGGCTTTATAGGTATCAGGTAAAAAAAACAGAGTTACATACCACTACCAGCGCGTGGCCGAGTACCATCCTTGGTGGAAAAACCAGCTAAATGTGTCTTCAAACTAGTTACGCATTTGATAATAATTGACGAACTCCGTGGTCGAGTTTGGCACGCCGCCGATTCTTGCGTCGACGTCTCTGATGCCCCGGGTTCGATTGCCTGTCGGGTTAATTTAAAAATAATGTTTTTCTCTTCATTCGATCATATATTAACCTCAGACCAAATAAAAAGTAATTTGGTCTGAGATATTAACATGATCGAAAGTTTTTCTAAACTTATTTCCGGTCTTGGTGTTTTCTATGTATAATAAGAATGTTTATAATTTATCTAACCAATAAAAAAAGTTTCGAAAGAAGCTTAACTTGGGCTAGGTAAATGGTGGGACAGGAAAAAATTCGAAAAATATATGTCATTTAAGCAATTAATACTGTATGATAAGATTTAGCTTCAATAGGATTATGAAACTAACCCAAATAGAAGTCATACGACTGTAGGCAATAGGTTAAAGTGCTTACACGAATTTCTGTTTAGGTGTTAACCACCGATTTAGCACAAATTAAGGATGAGTATTATAAATTAAATAATTATGGTTGTTAAAATGTTAGGATTTGCTACCATCGAAGTAGGTAGTAGGTAGGTACTTACCATATAGATGAATGATTGGCCTCGCTGCGCTCGAGCGAGACCGATCATTAATCTAAGGTAGGTACTTACTTTACAGCAGGTGCAATTTGGCGGGACTTTAAATTTGCGAAAATGAAAAAAAATCGAACGCAGTTCATGTTAAATTTTGGGTTCACGATGCATAAAATCTACCATAGAACCGAAATAATCGATCTTGTTCATCCTAAGTAGTCTATAAGTGTATCAAAACACTGTACACTGCCAAATATGGCCGCTTGGGGCTTGAGGGGTTAAATTTGTAATACATCCAAAGTTTACTTTTACAAAATATAGGTAAAAAAATATTTGTAATTTCGCAAATTAACTTCTTGGAGAAGCTAACAAACTTACACACTTTACTTCTTTTTGACATTAGTGTAGATCTTAGAATAATGTTTAGTTATTATTCTGAGGTGTAGATTTTATGTATTTCCGTAGTGTAGATAGAATGAATCGCGGGGTCCTGTGACATGAGATACGTTACAATAATTTATTACTATGTTTTTTGTTGGTTGCGAGTAGATTGAGGATACTTGTAGTACTTACCTAGTAGACAAAGTTAAATAAAGATCAATTTAGATGCATACATACACCACTCACTCGTGGCACTTTTCTAACAAAAAAATTGGCGCAACTGTCAACGTCAAATTTGACAGAATCGAGCATAGACTTTGCGATATTTTGCTTTATAATACATAAGATGTACCACAGAACCGAAATAATCAAACTTGTTCATACTAAAGTAGTCTGTAAGTCTATGAAAACACGGTACAAAGTCAAGTGTGTTTTTGTAGGTGCGGTCTTATGCGACCGCTTGGGGCCTGAGGGGTTTATGTCATGTCATACATCGATACATCACGAATGTAATCCCCAAAGGGACTGCGACTAGGGAATGAGCACCGCAGAAGTAGTCTACTATGATGTCCACGTTTCACGAAATTACAACTTCACATTATGTACTCGGCGTGATATGTAGTGAGCCCATAGCCACATGCTGTTGTATGTGCAGTCTTTAGTCCGTCAGTCACTTGCTATGCGATTCTTTAAGCGACACATAGACGCTGCGCGCATGGCTGTGATCTGCTGTTTCTTTCCAATTCTTTGAATATGAAAGAGATAGAGTCTGTTCTCAGCGCTGCGGCAGCCGCTGCTACCAAGGCTTTAACTTAGAGAATCGCACTGCCTGATTAGGGAAGGGATGGGTTATACCCATAAGGGATAAGTTATACCTATACCTATCTCCTAATAGTAGATAAAGTTCAAACAGAAAAGCATAACCTGCGATGTACCTTCTCGTATTAGAAGTTTTCGAAATGTCAGAATGTAAAAATATTATAATATGCGTATTTGTTTCATTTGATCATTTCAAATGTGCAGTGTTTGCTTATACTTATAAAGACAAAGTTGTCGTCAAAGCTATCGTCAAAACTTCTAAATTATACCTACTTTTATTCTTAGGCTTTTTTTTGTCATTCAGACCTAATGAGTTGTAGGTAGGTAGGTACTTAAATACCTGTTGTAATAAACGATGAAAATATGGATGTGGATACTACAAGAAGTTTAAAGTTATTCACGATTTTTATTTTTATTCGATAAGCTGCTGCAGGTTTAAAGGTTTAATAAAACACAAACCCATTAAATCAATAAAATACATATAATTTTCAAATTAATTTAGATAGTGACATAAAGATATTTAAATTATCAACATTATTAATATATTATATCATCTTTGGCAACGACTGGTTACTTTTATAAACTTATAACCATAACATTATATTATTTATAACACAAAATAGAATTACAGTATAACCACCTCAAATAAATAAGTCATTATAAAATATAAAGAACAATGTAACTACTACTAACGGTATTTTTACCATCATCATCATCAGCCTATAAACGTCCCACTGCTGGGCCCTGGCCTCCCACGTGAGCAACATCACATGGAAAGATTTTTTTACATTTTCTTTGGGTAACAAAAAGTTAATAATAATGTTTTTAATAATCAGTAGATTAATGTGTCACTCTCAGTGACCATAATAGTCTAATTTACTAAAGTAACTCTTTTCACAAAGACGACTTTTATATAATATCTTAGAATAATAATAACTAATATTGCAACCTTTTAGCTTTTTTGAGATTCAATTATGCCATGCCCTACTACTTCTATTCTTCCAAATACTCGCACTCAATTATCTTGTTGTGCGATTTTTAAATTAGACTGTATTAGCATAGTTTTTCTCTGTCTGATTTTAAAATATCAAATAAGTATTTGCGTATAGCCTACCTATATATATTAGGTATCTATATCTACCTATATATATAGGTTTATATTGTAGACCAAACAACAATACTTTTCGTTCGTCGTGACAATTTGTTACATTGTAGGCAGTGTCACTCGTGCGAAACCTTATATAATCTTGAAGGTGACACATTGTTGAATTGGTATTCCGAGAATAATACAAAAAAGTTTGACAATAACTTCCTTTTTCACAATAAACTGTTATTAGATGTACCACCTGTGTTTATTTTCAAGTAAGTACTTATTGTAGCACACAATGTGTGTATTAACCCACTTTGTATTTTTAATTATGTAAGTAGGTATCCAAATCGCATTTTTTTTATCGTACCTACCTAGTAGTCGACACAAAGAAACCACAGAATATTTCTTGATAATATGTATATGAAATATGTCTTTCAGTACCTATTTCCCAAAAATATTATTCGCCACAAGCTTGTAAAGAAAAAGGTGCAAAGTTCACCCACGTCCTACAGCAAAGAGGAGTATCTCAAAAAATAGACAAAATTGAGTATAAAAAGATGGCATACTTTAAAAATACATCTTTACAGTCTAACATATTAACAAATTGGTATGGAAATTCGTTCAGGAGAATTGTTCACTATAGCTGCTTTTTTCATATGGTACCTATCATGTATAAGTTCGTTGGCAAGCCAATGTTTATGTATGATATACGTATTATTATTATTTAATTTTATGAGTTTAAAGAGAGTCCACAAAAATAAAACATTTTTTTTTACATACATGTTCTGGATTATTTCTCATCCAAAACCTTTTTTTTACTTGTTCGACCACCGAACATCGAACTAGTCCGAATCAAAACTTTGACCGTCTTGTTAGACTAAAATAGAATAGGGTACGACATTATGCATTTACCTATTTATCGATAAAATAATTACCCTCATCACTAATTTTTACTATACATTCGTTATTTATTTATAGCTTGGCGTTGGAGGACACATTGCGTTTTGTAGGTATTGACGCTCATAAGGTTAAACTCATAAAAATAAATAATAATAATATATCATAAACATTGGCTTGCCAACGAACTTATACATTACTAGCGGGCTGCCCGCGCCTTCGTCCACGCTCACTTAGAAACACCGTCATACTTCAGCCATTTCGTACAAATTATATACAAAAACCATCCTTCGCCATTGCTCTTTCTATTAGTGAAAACCGCATAAAAATCCATTGTGTGATTTTTTTTTTTTTTTTTTTTTTATTTATTTATTTGGAAACAAAAACGAAGTAAGTACATTAATTTAACGTAAGTGCGATAATTACTGCAGTAGTCGTAGACTGAGTTGCAGTCCTTAACGCCCAAACCTCCAGTAGTTTGAGGCGACAGTGTTCCAATTGCTTAAATATTTCAAACTTAACTAACTAAAATTTTAAACTAAGATTTAGAAGAATAGTGCGGTGCCACAGACACAGGAAAACGGAGACTTATTTTATAATATACTAGCGGCCCGCCTTTGTCCACGCTAACTTAGAAAGACCGTCATAGTTCAACCATTTGAAAAAAAATATCTACAAAATATAAACAAAAACCATTCTCAGTTAACGCTCTATCTTTTAGTGAAAACCGCATAAAAATCTGTTGCGTGGTTTAGGAGAATAGTGCGGTGCCACAGACAGAGGAAAACGGCGACTTTACTTTATAATATGTAATGATAATGATTATGCAAAAAGCAGCTATTTTGAACACTTCTCCTGAACAAATTTTCATAGCAATTTATTAATATTATGTTAGACTGTAAGGTGGATTTTTAAAGTATGCCATCTTTTTTGTACTCAATTTGTCTATTTCTTGAGATACTACTATTTGCTGTAGGACGTGGGTTAATTTTGTAAGGGCCGTGCACCTTCTCCTTTCTATGATAATCTCCTAATGTCTAACTTATTAGGTTTTACAGTAGAAATTAGCGTCGTAAATATTATAGAACGTCACTTAGATAGGTATTTACGAAAGGGAATACTTGCAAATACTTACGCGATCCGTAGTACCTTTAATGCCCATTATCTACAGCCTTGCTTAGAGGTTACAGGTTTGACATCTATGCAAAATACTTCCAAAATTAATAATATGTATTAATTAACTACTTAAAATTTAAGTGACGTCTTTATGTTAGGCTACTAGTTTCTCCGAGAGGTTCTGTCATGAGATATTCTGTACATAGCATTTTGACTAAAACTACTAACAAAATATTCCACAGATACATTATTTTATAACCAAGATATCAAATAATCCCAATTTGTTCAGTTTGGAGGGGACGGATTTCATGTAAATGTTTTTAAAATTATAACATTGTTATTTCTTTTCCCAGAAACAATACGTCAAATAAAGTTTCTATGAATTATCTTAGTTTCTCAAGAAAATTCAAGAAAATTTAAGAAAGCCTTATTACTGATCTAATTTTAAGTGGTCATGTCTTTACGACGAGCCAAGTACATACGCGAGCAAGCAAGTCAAAGTCGACAAAAGTATGCTGGTCAACGGCCTCTCCGCACCGTTTCCACAGACCATCCTTCTAGAAGCTACTGACAGCTTCTTGTTCTGCAGCATATTGTGTACTGAGTCCACCTCCCACCGAGCCAGCACTCCTGGCTCCCGAGAGAAGAGTACAGAGTACAACTGTGCCGGTTTGCCGTTGATAGCTTCCTGGCAGAAGTTCAGCACGAGGTGATCCTGAACTGCTTTTAACACCTGCACTGTTCCGCTGAACTGTTGGTAGTTGGCTCTCGTCGTCATGGTTCCTGAAAAAACATTTTTTTTTAAATTTTTTATTTATAACGCCTTGGTGGCCGAGTCCAATGTAGATGCGTAAAGATGCCGTAAGAAAACCCTCCAATAACGCATTGAGCTAGCGTGGTGGGTAATGGTTTGACAACTAAGCCATCAATATATGGTCAATCCATTTGTTCTCATGAATGTTACTGAATAACACTTTGTACATAGGAAGTATCGTTACCGTTCTGTTTGTCGTAGATATGCCAGTAGCCAGCGGAGTCGTTCCTAAAGTACAGCGTTTACTCGATAGTCGATCCCGCCTCGTCCAACAGCAGAAAAACGTCGGTGAATAGGACTTTATCGTATAGGGAATATGTCACCGTATTGTCCGTCGTAGACTTTTCAGTAGCCAGCGGAGTCGTTCAGCGCGTTCTCAATAGTCTGCCTCGCCTCGTCCCACATCAGAAAAATGTCGATGAATAAGACTTTAACGTAAGGAATGTTACCATTCTGTTCGTCGTAGATCTTTAAGTAGAAAGCGGAGTCCTTCCTAAAGAACAGCGCGTACTCTATGGTCTGCCCCACTGAATAGATTTAACTGTTCAGTAGTCTGCCCCGCCTCACACCATAGCAAAAAACTTCGGTGAATAAGAATTTACACGTAAGAGGATATTATACCGTTCTCTCCGTCGTAGACCTGCCAGTAGCCAGCGGAGTCGTTCCTGAATTACAGCGCGTACTCAATATTCTACCAAATTGTCATTCACCTCGTCTTACAGTTGAAAAATTTCGACTAATAAGACTTCAATGTAGGGGATAATGAGGGGGTAATGTTACCGTTCTGTCCGTCGTAGACCTGCCAGTAGCCAGCGGAGTCGTTCCTGAAGAACAGCGCGTATTCTATGGTCTGCCCGGCCTCGTCCCAAAGCAGGCGCAGGTGCCGGAACTGCTGTCTGAACTTGGCGTTGATATGCTGCACGTGGAACAGTTGGTTTTCAGTCGATGGCTGAAGCAAACAACGTACATATCTTAATAAATTACAAAGGTAAGTAAAAGTACAGCTAACAAAGAACAGTGTGAGCACCTTTGTGACGTTAGCGTTAGGGTCGAATTCAGGAAATGCGGATTTGATAACTCGCTGCGCATCAAGCATGTCGACATTTTCAATTTTTTCAATTTCAAAAAACGTTTTTCAAATCCGCATTCTTTAAATTCGACTCTACACTAAGAGAATCGCACCCCTACTCTAAGCAAAAGCCTCCTTTGAAAACAAGTAATCGAATCAGAAACACCACTTTGCCCGACTTATAAAGGAATTGGACCCGGGACCTCCGGATATCACACGACCACCGAGGCAACCGAAATAAATAAAATAAAATAAAAATGATTCTGTTACAAATGAATTTTAAATTTTAATTTGAAAAATTTTATACTATTTTTTTAACTTCAACACGCCTAGCAGCTTTGTAATCCTTATCGGTTGGTACCTTGTACTGAGAAGAAGCTACAGGAAACTGCGCAAGAGCTGTTTATTCCCCGGTAAAAGAAAAGAGTAGGTAAGTACCTAAATAAATGTAGACCTTGTACCGAGAAGAAGCTACAAGAAACTGGGCAAGAGATGTTTCTTCCCCGGTAAAAGAAATGAGTAAACTATGTAGGTAGCTATCTCCCTGCCTATAAAATAAAGTTAGTAATAAAACATAACTGATGAGCTCGAAGGCGCAGCAAGTTCGATTTGCCATTTTAACCCCTTGAGGATCGTAAAACCAGACACAATTAAAAATCAATTGTTTCGCGACCGCCGGCGGTGTTATGATCCTTGACCTATTACAAGTTAAAAAAAATTCAATAAGCTGGTCACCGGATGGATAGCCAAATGGAAATTCTCGAGCTGTTCCGTGCAAGATCACAACCCGACCTCGCCAGCCACTGCTGCTCCACTTTTATCACATTAATTTGTAGCTTATTAGCTCACTAATATAAAAAATACATTGTTTAATCTGCTAATCAGCTCACAACATCGTTATAATATGACTCCGGCGTTAATTAACAGAATCCAAATATAAACAAAACACAATCGATAAGCGTTTCCATTGAAACATTAATCACGTCACACATCACCATATGTACCAAGAAACTGTCACTGGTGTTCTAAAAAATTACGAGATCATCGGAGATTAAATAGGTCGAATAGTTTAACCTTTCGGTTGCCACGTTCTGAGTCAGACGAAATAAACAGAGAATGCACGTACGTAGGTGGAATATCGTCGTGCTCTCGACTCGCCTCAATTATGAGACTATTGGACAAATGTCAATTAACGAATGTGACTGTTGCGTTGACGATCTGACCTATAACGTGGATAAAAAGTCATATTGTCTAATTAGACTTGTGCCTCCAGTGAGTCACAATTACAATGGTAGTCATTGTAATCAGCCAAGCGATTCATCTTGTAATAAGACATAACAATACTTTGGAAGTAGTTGCTATGGTTAAGTTAAATGGACCGTTAGATGGTGACCTAAATAATTGAGGAGTTCTTGTGATTTACGTACGATAAGTCGTAATATAATATTTCAATGACAATATCTTATGAAACAAGTCTTTTGCTATGGTAGTATTTTTTACTATAAATAAATAAATAACTCTTTCGTGTGTTTAACATTAGATATATTTCTATTTAGTCATATATACTTAGTTTGTTTCTTTTTTTTTGTTGGTTGCAATAAAACTATTTTTTTTAAATAGACTGTACTATTTGAAATTTTAAAAGTAAACATCGGTGCCAATAGACAAAGGTACTTATTAAATAGTAATAATACAATGTGTACGAATACGAACTTTAATAAGTCATAGATATACTAAAAATATAATTGTAGGTTGGCAATGGCCACAAGGTAGTGTGGTAAAAAACTAACCAGTATGCGGGGACAAATAATGTTTTTTTAAATTTAATTTTTTTCACTATACTCGCGCCTTCGCCTTCCTGGAAATTGGTATGTCACAATATTAAAAACTCTATAAAAATATCTTAGTTTATCTTAGGATAGCTGTACCACTAGACAAGTTCGTGGTGAAATGCTTGGCAAAAAATACACTTTAAAACAGCCCCATAACTCTTAAAACCGATCCCGATCGATCGAGATTGGTATTGTGAAGTTTCGTACTCCTAAGTTACGACACCTGAGCTAATATGGTTTCATATTGCGCGGATATTGAGTAAAAAAATACAAAACTCAATGCCATTTAGTTCACCCAATATGTATCCAAATTAGCGCTGGTGTCGTAACTTAAAAGTACGAAATTTCACAATACCAATCCGATCCAATACCGATTGGTTTCAAGAGTAAGGGGGCAGTTAAGATATCCATTGGCAAATGTATCCACTCAGCATTTATCAAGACATCAAAAAGGTGTTCCGAAGCTGAATCAGAATCAGAATATTTATTTGTGAAACGTAGGTATCGTAATGAATTATGATTATATTAACTACACTATCGTAAAAAATCCCTTTTTATATTCTTATTATAGCTTAATTAATAGCTTCGCGTTTAGCATTCAAGCGGTATTTATAAGTAGTTTAGTAGGTAAGGTACATTTAGTATTGTACGGTAGATTGAATTAAAATGGAGTCTCACAACACGTGTTGTTGCGAAAAGAACACAAGGGAAACTCTTCCTTTTTATATGCCATCTGGTATGCGGAAGACTGCCAAAAGGATGACAGTTCGACAAACCGGATAGCGCATTAGGGTCGCATTG
Organism: Scoparia ambigualis; assembly: GCA_963921215.1. Taxonomy (NCBI): domain Eukaryota; kingdom Metazoa; phylum Arthropoda; class Insecta; order Lepidoptera; family Crambidae; genus Scoparia; species Scoparia ambigualis. The sequence goes on from OY992503.1 coordinate 16,928,336, forward strand.
ACTGTTCACTGAGGGGACCACAATATGTAAGTACTCACTTTGACGCCCACAGTTGTATTGTAATTAGCCAATATACCGTTCCACTGCTGGGCGAACTCTTTCATCATTGACATCGAGTCATCACTACAAATGATGGGTAAAAAAGAACAGCTATGCGATTCTTTAAGCAACCCATAGAGGTTGCGCGTATGGCTGTGATCTGCTGTCTCTTTCCAATTCTATGAATATGAAAGAGACAGAGTCAATTCTTAAATTAAAACGTGTAATTTAAAAATAATTTAATTATTTATTATAAATGATTTAATTATCTATTATCATGCATCCGTTCGTTCGTTCGTTCGTTTCCGGGCGTTCGTTACTAAATTGTAATTGTATTGTCAGTCCTATTTTCGTTTATATTAAACTACTAATTGATTTTAGAATTTATAGTGTATTTGATTTTGAATTTCTTAATTAGAAAGTAATGATTTTGGACATGTGTAATGTTTATTTTATTAATGTTGAACATTTATTAATGTTAATTTTATATAACTTTTAGTTATTTGTATTACCTTGAGGAAGGTGGAAGTGTAGTGAAACTAATTAATAAGTTTAACACCTATACATTGTACTTAACCTGCATTTTACAAATAAATTATATTGGATTCTATTCTATTCAGCGCTGCGGCAGCCGCTGCTACCAAGGCTTTAACTTAGAGAATTGCACTGCAGTAAGTACTCTCCCACTGCAGGGTTGAAATCAAGGCATCACTACAAATGATGGGTATTGGGGGACTGATTGATTGCACATCGCGATTCGCGACCGTCAACGTAGCAAAATAGAAAGGTAATTTTAAAAATCAAGAACTATTTTTAAATGTTTTTACTTATAACGGCCGGAAAGCCTATTCAAAGACAATTATTTTCGTATATTTTTCATTAACTAAAACCAAGTATAATGCAAGTAATACGATATCTGAATTACGATTAGACGGATGTTTGAAATTTTATTTGATGCAGTAAAGTATCACTAATAGAGTACTTACTTAATGGCCGGAATGACTAGTTAAAAGACTGTGGAATAACATATATTTTTACCAAATTTTAGAGTAATCCATAATTTAAAATACCCTATTTTCGAGAATTTCGGGAATCCCAGCCTTAATCACCACGATTGTCAAATACGGGTTGGTGATCAAAAACCCGGGCTGTAGATCGAAAAATCCGAAAACTAACTTTGTCCGACGTGGGAATTGAACGCGGGAACGTTCGGATATCGAGCTGACCCCTTGACCACTCTGCCACAGATAGCCGCGGGTTATTCCCAAAGGTCCATGACTCTATTGTTTTCAAAAATTGTAAGTTTATACTTTAATTCCCAACGGGTCCACGACATTAATAATGAAAAACATTTTCTTTCCCAGCAGGTCCATGAGAATGTTTGGTACAATCGGCATTAAAAGCTGGGTTATGAAAGGATAGGGGAGTGCAATCTTGCAGCAACGTCTTCAATCTCGGTATTTGCAAGATTTAGGAAGTCTAATCTCGCAAGATCTCGGTATTTCGCGAGATCTCGCAAGTCTATGAATTATTTTTAATTATTATTAAGTATAAGTATTCTATTAAAACTTGGTATAGTTATTGTTTTAGGTGCGAAATAAATAAATAAAATAAATCATTAATATACTGAATCATTATTAAAAAAAATAAAAAATACGAATGATTCTGAAATGTGTATGTATGTTTAATATCTATTAGACATACATACAATACATAGGTACATATATAATCACGCCTATTATCCCCGAAGGGCTCCTGTATCGTTTTTGTTGATTGTACTTCAAATAAGTCTCGTGGACCCGTTGGGAATTCATGAAAATTTTAAAAATATATTTTGTCATGGACCCATTGGGAATAGAAGAACAATAGAGTCGTGGACCTTCGGGAATAAGCCACGCATACAAATGATGAGTATTGATGGCTTAATCACACGCTTGCCAGATGCGCGTAGGTGATCTTAAGCCCGAGGTGTTGCACCTGCGAATTGAATCTAGGACCCCGATAGGGTTGAGCACTCTTGCCACTCGACCGCCGAGTCAAGAAGTGTAAAATGAAGATTTAAAAAATCTATAGTTTAGGTAGCTGTACATAAATTGTTTGATTTCTTCTCGGACAAAACAAATAAATGCAACACTCTGGTCCAACATCTTTGAAAATGAATCGCAAAATGAAGCGCAAAACTCGATATCGGCTCGACCATTTGGCTATTTTGTTTAAAAACAACACTTTTCTTTTTCCTTAAAAACCACAGAGTAAATTGAAACATCTGTCCGCCGCAGTTAAATTTATTTTTGAAATCTTTTTTATTTATTTATTATCATCTGCATATAAATCTTATTTATTTATTATATTTTACCTTTAAATCTATCTATAATTGTTATGGTCGGGGCAGCTAGTTTAATGAAAATCCAATGATTCATATCAAATAAATTGTCGGGAAAACTCTCGTCATAGTTTATCTATGTACTCTGACAACACTTTGGGTATTCCATTACTCATAAACGAATCGATAAATCAACTCGACCTCGGGTTAATATGTAATAATTACTTATCATGAGGTGGCATTGAAGCGAGTGCGAAATATTTGAGTACATCGCCTTATATAAGGTGACTGCTAGAAACCGCAAGAAACTTCAAGGGCTGGTCAGGTAAAGTGTTTTAAACATGACAAAAATAACAAAAAATGAATTCGTGTTTTTTTATTTTTAATTAAATAATTCATTTGTGAATTTTAATATTATATTTTTTCAGACTTGTAATTTCCGAAAAAGACGCCTATAAATAACTTTTAAAGGCATTGCCAAATAAAGGAGGTTCAAAAATTTATACTCTTAAGCAAAACACAGAAAATATTACTAAAATACTTAACAGCTGATTACACTAACACCGTTTCTTCGTTACGTTAATTCGTGTGAGTACGTTTGTACGCGAGATTTTCAAGTCACCTAATAGACATATTCGACGGTGGAAATTTCAAATGTCGTAAGGGACATTTTGTCGTAAGTACACTTGATGCACCATTATACTCAAAATTTAATTCTCTATCGATCTGTCCATTTCAAATTTTGTTATCTCTTACAGTATAGAATTTACAGCGATTATCACTTTGTAGTATGTGCAAAAATATTAAAATCTCATGTTGTATAGGGCATATTTTGTTATCGTAATCATTTTTGAGGTTTCCAGAACGTTTTAAGGATCTTTAAGTGACAATAATGTACGTCGTAAGGTTTATACAAAAAAATAGAATGCCTTTACAACAAAATTTGGAAAGTAATAATGTGAAACGAAGTCCCTTACGACATTGGGTATAAAAATATATTTTGATATACTTTGTCGTAATGTTTGTTCGTTACATCTATAAGTCTAACTAAGTAATGCAGGGTACTGTAGTTGTAAGTAATTTAGAACTGTAAAAATACAGAAAAAAATGATACTTACTACAAATAAACGAAAGGCAGAAAATTAATTAATAGTTACTAAGCGCGTTTTACGACATTTTAAATTAGTCTGTACATCCTCAGTACGGTCTTGTTCTTAAAGAATAACACAACCACTTTCGTGCCACGCTTCTGCCGTTCTACCTCCGAGTACGACGGAATTAAATAGTTTCTGAAGAGCTGCGAGTACTGGTCTTCCGCCTGCTTTCTGAAGGTCAGCTGTAATTCCGTCAGCACCCGATGCCTCGCTGTTCCTCAGCTGATTGAGAGCCATACCAATCTCGTACAGACTGATGTCCGTTATATCATCGGTGTAGTGTGGGGTTAACTTAGCTCTAGGGGGTCTCTAGCTAAGCTTTGTACAGGTGAGCGCGTTGATGTGTATAGCTGTCCATAAAACTTCTCGACCTCTCCCAGAACTTCGGACCTGGACGTGACAGTTCTGCCTTCATCGGTTTTCAAACGGTCGGTATTAAATCGGCGAGTGTCGCGTGTCAAAGGCTTCGAGATCTACTTATTGAGCCGCCGAAGCTGAGACGAATCATCCGAAGAACGCAGAACCAACCAACACGCGCCGCTCTTCCATCAGTTTGAGAGTATGGTCCGAGAGCTTTTTGGGTCCTCTTGTACGGTGGGTTTTGAAGAACTTAGACGCAACCGCATGGACAGTTTTCACAAACCTGTTGTTGTAATCGTCCACGTCTACGCAATTCTTCAGGCATTCGAAGCAATTTTGCAGTTCCAGCTGGAAGCTTTCGGGGTTTTGGATTTGGATGGGTGCAGGACGGAGCATAAACTTCATCAATCGACGTCTTGCTTGATATTGATGTTCAATGTGCATCTTACCAACCGGTGATCACTGTAAGTTTTGAACACGTTGATCACAGAGACATCATTGAATATTTGCTTCCTCGTCGACATGATGAAGTCAATCTCTTATTTTGTTGCATCATCGGGACTTAGCCAGGTCCACTTGTTGTGTTCAACTTTCCTAAAAAACGAGTTCATCATAAAGAGTCCGTCCCTTTCAAGATAGTCCGCTAGCAGTTGGCCCCGGTGGTTCCGAATTCCAACTCCAAATCGTCCCACTTTCAGCTCATTGCCGCTTCGTTTGCTCTAATTTGCGTTAATGTCTAATGACAACGGTGTAATAAGTTTTGGAGACTTGTTTGGCTCTCGAGATGTCCTCATACGTAGCCTCCACCTAATCGTCGGGGTGTGCCGTAGTCGGTGCGTATACCTGTATAACCTTTAACGAATACCGTTTGGTTATTCTGAGTATGAGGTAAGCTACCCTCGACGACACACTTCCGGTCTTGACAACGTTGTTCACGAGAGAGCTGTGAACGATAAACGCGACACCATCCTAGGACAGATGTTCGCCCGGAAATAGAGCATGTTACCAGACTTTATCGAGATTATCGAGTCCTCCCCTCTCTCCGGACCTCAGATAATCCCACAATATCCCACCGTATCTTGCTCAATTCCTCCTCCAGTTCGGAAACCTTCTCGTCGGTCCACAGTGTACGCGTGTTGTAGGTTGCCGGGGCCAAAGTTCGTTGTCGGTGGTAGCCAGGTCTCTGCCGGATATTCTTAGCACCCCCTGCCCCGTCGCTGCCTTGGCCGCTACCGTAGCTAGGGCGATCGGGGCCGCCGGGGACTGGGGCCGGAGTTTGGTGGTGTCGTTCATTGGGGGATAGTTGCCATAATCGCCACGCTTGGCAGGCGCGTTGGCGATCGCAGTATGATGGTGGTAATCTCAGAGGATGCTGCTGCATATTGATTTTGATATTGATATTAAATATTGATATGAATATTAAAAAAATAACGTTTAACATTGTACTGGTTTGGTGTGTGTGTGTTTGTAATGAGATTATCTTTATTTATACATTTATATTTATTAACCAGACGGTTGCAAATTACTAATACTGACTTACCTGTTTACACCTGCCTACCCAATAGTTATGACGGGAAAAAAATAGTCAACCCGTTTGCATATTCTATAGGCTTCATACTTTCGATTGGTACCTAATACCTATGTAATATATCTATTAACCAAACCAGTGCATGTTTAAAATAAATTTTTAAATATTTAATTAATCAAATACTATACTGAAATTTTTCAGCTAACCCACTCGCAATATATTTTTTAACTTATTAAATTTGATATAAAATACTTTTCATCCATTAACCGGCCCGGTGAAGGTCGTTGTGTACTCGGATCTTAGACTACCCTATCTTCCCGTGGGAGTCGTAGAAGGCGACTACTTACAACTATCACAGGGATTTCAAATGAGTTATAACATTTGCTAATTAATTATTTTTAATTTTTATTGCTATCAGACATCAAATTTCTTATGGTCTATAGATAACAAACTGATCCCAGAGATTACCATGCCATTAATTATTATTCCGTAATGATGACTATTTTCTGTAAATTCTAATTTTATTTCTGCCGTTGCTGTTACTTACATCAATATTATATATTTTTAATTAGCTTTACAACATTTTACTGTGACATTGTCAAAATATTTGGGTATTTATAACAATACTGTTTCCACTACAGTTAGGGCTTAAGGGACATTTATATCAAAAAAGTAAATTTTTCCGTATCGTAACTGACAGTTCTTCTAAATTTGCAGTGTGTAAGGGACATCAACTTTTTAATTGCTTGAGATATTTAGATTTACCATTAACTATAAGAAAGATAAAACAATTTTGAAAAAAACTATCCAACAAACACCCGAATAGCATGAAAACTTAATAAGTTATGACATTTTTAAAAGTTGTAGTTTGTTTTTTTGTCCTACTGAAAAGTAGGGGTTTGTCCCTTACGACATTTGAAATTTCCACCGTCGAATTATAGTCAGTACCTACGGTTTGGTTTGCGGTGCAGGATTTGTTTTAAGTCCGTCTGGCTAGCTACCACCATATCGCCATAACGGCAAAGTTTGCATTGTCGTGTTTCGACAGTTAGAGATAAGATAGTAGTTGAGGAATCCGAGTAACTTCACCCGAGGCCGATGGTTCAAGCGCACTTGCGTTTCCACCATTCGGCCTTACCATAGCCTAACATCAGGTGAGATGATGGCTAAGTGCTTAAACGTAGCAGAATAAAAATAATGAACTTACTGCGTCTACATAATTAAATCAAACTTTACCTTTACCATTACCAATTACGAGTAGGTAATACATAGATTTACAACTATCCCCAAAAGGTTAGTCAGAGACTAGGCAATGAGGACTGCAGAAGCAGTCCACTGCCATAGACTACATTTCTAACTCATTCACTATTACTTACTGCTTTTCGACTCTGGAATGCACTGCCTTTTGACGTCAGAGACGCTCTCAACAGGGTTGCCTTAGCACGGGAGCACTTTCTCAAATCTGTCCAGTAGTCTTAAACTGACAAATATATCACTTAGGTTTATTTATACATGTTATATTATATTATTATATAATATATGTATGTGTATTGCTATTTATATTATTTTTGTGTATAATTTATGTATGTAAATTTATGGTTTATAAATTAATTTATATATATTTTTAATTTAATCAAATAGTCTCTAGATGTCACCGCCTATAAAAATCCTGTACATCTTATCTGGTTGACTGGTAGAGAATGCCTTATGGCATTAAGTCCGCCATTAGCTGTACCTACTGTAGGCAATAAAGACTAGACCACGTTTTACCCAATTACCACTGCACGTGGTGCTCGGCGTGACAGGTGATGCGTCCGTCGCCGCTCTCCTCCTCTCCTTAGTCGTTCACTCTTGACAGAGTGGTCGTGGCTGATGACGTTGCATTTTCATTGGCTAAAACAGCCCTCGCGATGCGCCTCCACTTGTTGCGGTCTTCAGCGTCTCGTGAACTCTGAACTATCGAGGTTTGCGTCGTTGCTTTGATGGCGTCTGTCCAACGCGTTGGTTATCGACCGCGTGACCGCTTGCCCTCCACCCGTCCCTGGACAACAAGTCGCTCCATGGAGTGTCTGTTTCTAACAACGTGTCCGAAATACTTGAGGATTCGTGTTTGCACAGTCGACGATAATCTCTGTTTGATTTTTAATTCTGCCAGGACCGAGACGTTGGTCCTAAACGCAGTCCAAGGAATCCGCAGCAGTCGCCGCCAGCACCACATCTCAAGTGCATCGATTTTCAGCCGGTCTTTAAGGCGAACCGTCCACGTTTCTGCGCCATAAAGGAATATCGGGAAGACTAAGCTTCTCATTAGGCGGACTTTCGTGGCTTTGGTGATATTACGGTTGCACCATACTCTTTTCAGCTTATCAACGGCAGATCGTGTGATAGCACATCTCCTTCGAATCTCGTCTTCAGATCCTCCAGTGTTTGTTATAGTGGAACCGAGGTATACATAGGATTGGACAACCTCAGAGTTGCCAATCGTAGAGATTTCAGGATGGTTTAGTTCAGCTCGGTCCACTATCATCATCTTGGTCTTGTCTCTATTGATCGCAAGTCCGAAGGAGAGGCTTGTTGTTTCTAAACGTGTCAGCAGGTGTTCCATGTCTTCTTTCGTTTGTGTGAGAAGAGTTGTGTCGTCGGCATACCTCAGGTTAGATATCCTTCGACCTCCAACTGAAACGCCTCGGTCCCATTGTTCCAGAACTATTCTCATTAAACATTCCGTATAGATGTTGAAAAGAAGTGGAGAGAGTATGCACCCCTGTCGCACACCAGCTTGTGTATGAAAACTTTTTGAGTCAACGTCGTCTATCCGAACAGTCGCAGTTCCGTCCTCGTAAAGTCGGCGTATGAGACGAACTAGGTGGATAGGTACTCCCATTTGGATGAGTACGTCCCATAACATATGCCATTTCACGGTATCGAAGGCCTTGCGAAAGTCGACAAAACAAATGTAGAGTGGGATGTTAAACTCTCTAGATTTTTCGATTATTTGTCGAACAATTAGGATCTGTTCTCTTGTTCCTCGACCCTTGACAAATCCCGCTTGCTCAATTGCTATTTCGGGATTCAGAAAAGCTTGCAGTCTGGTATTGATGATATAAAGGAGTACTTTGCTGGCGTGTGTAATTAAGGCTATAAGCCTGTAGTTGCCACATTTCTTCGTTGATCCCTTTTTGTGCAGTGGTATGAACACGGAGTGTGCCCAGTCTCGAGGCTACTTTTCTTTCTCCCAGACGCGGTTGCAGATAACATGCATAATATCAACTCCGTATTCACCCATTGCTTTAAAGATCTCTATAGGAATAGCGTCATCTCCTAGAGCTTTATTCCTCTTCAGGCGATCAATTGCGGCTCGAACTTCACTTTTCAGGATTGATGGTTCCATAGTATTCTGTGAAAGCGTACTAGTGTTACTCGATGGTGTTATGCTGCTATCGCTGAAAAGTTGCTCGCAATACTCCCTCCAGACGCCGTCGCCGCTCTATGATGCTGGATTTACATGGAGCCAATACTTGAGACAATCCAATGAGCCAGTCCGATATTGGCATCGTGTAAATAGAGACAGTACACTACATTGGATTGTCTTCAAAGGCATTTTTACTTAGCATTGGCATTGGCTTATTGGACTGGCTTAGTGGATTGTCTCAAGTATTGGCTTCGTGTAAATTCAGCATTATGTTGGATGTATGTGCAGTATTGTCCGGTAGTTGCCTTCTACGACACCCAAGAAGACACGGCTCTTTCGCACTTTACCAATTAAACTTAACGGAAGCCGATTGGCGATTAGTAATGTTACCTGATCAAATAGTTGTTTGTGATAACAACAATGTGATAAGTGGTACAATCCTTGAGCGATGCGGTCCGTAAGTAAGTCGTGACTTACTGAACCGTGTCATAGTAATTCGCGAGTGGTCGCCAGAGCCGCGAGGACGTGGCCATTGCCGTCGCGTATTGTTTGATTATTGTCATTGTGTGCTTTTGCGGTGCGGCCGTATGCAACTACTGACCGGTACTTTTGCTGCATGTTTGGTCGAAATTGAGCCAAAGTTACCTTAAAATTGTATTTAAATTAGCCTTATTATTGGCGAAGACACAACTTACTTTTTTTTGTTATGCAAAAGAATGTTCCGGAAAACTAATTTGGCAGCTGCTTATTTGGTCAGAATTAAGCTACCTCAAAGCATACTTAAATTAGACTTATTATTAGCAAGGACTCGACTCACTTTTTAGCCTTATAATTAGCGAAAACCTGACTCAGTTTTTTTTATGTTTTACAAAAGAATAGGTTTTACAAAAGAATTTTAAAAATGGTCTGTTTGTTTTTTATCTCTTTGCCTCAAGCCTTTGTGTGGACAAGGTATACGTTGCAGCTAATGCATACCTATGCATTTTTGGTCAGATTTGATAACTGATAAATTCTTTCAGATAACTATAATAAAGGACTACACAGTAAGCCTTATTTTAGGTTGGCTTTCCTGAATTCAAAATGCTAAAAAGTTTATTTGCCTATCTATTTTGCACACTTGAATCGATTAGTGTCAAAATGACACAATCTAAAAAGTATTAAATGATGTGTAACTACTTAAATAAAAATATATTACAAAGTACCTTATTTTATGCCGCAAATACTATTTTGAAATGAAATGTATTTATTAGAACACACACAGTAACATAATTACAATTGTATTTTCAATTCTTTGCTATTTTCCAGAAATATAGGAATATCTTATAGGTACTTGCATCAAAAAGACACTAATCTTTTAAGTGTTTCTTTGCCTCTCTCGTTTGTGTGGCATCGGCTAGCTTTCTTTTACATATTTTTACTAATTTATCCACCAAAACTATACCAAAACACGTCATAGTCAAAATCAAAATAAGTCATATATAATGTTGCGAAGACTCGTTTCCCAAAATTATCTAATACTTGCATCAAAAAGGCACTAGTCCGTTTAGTGTACCTACTCGTATCTTTGCCTCTCTCGTTTGTGTGGTATCGGCAAGCCTTCTTTTGCATATTTTTACTACTTCATCCACCAAAACTATATCAAAACTATCCCAAAACAAGTCTTAGTTAATGTAGCGAAGACTCGTTTCCTATAATTATCTAATACTTGCATCAAAAAGGCACTAGTCTTTTTAGCGTATCTTTGCCTCTTTCGTTTGTATGGCATCGGCAAGTCTACTTTTGCATATTTTTACTAATTTATCCACCAAAACTATATTATACCAAAACTATTCCAAAATAAGCCTTAGTTAATGTAGCGAAAGACTCATTTCATAAAATAAAAAAGGAATAAGGGGTTTTCACAGGGACAAAGTCACGGGCAGGCCGCTAGTAAACAATAAAACATAGATTGATGTGAATTGTTTAATGAAAACTAGACACGCAGTTTTCATAATGTGACACACAACTAACAACTACTAGATAGGTAAGTAATGCAACGACGTCCATATTTTTAATTGATATATTGCTCAATGTGGCCATGGCATCCACGAACTATTTTATTCTAAGAGTTTTCCATTACATCTTATGTGACAATGTATAGAGTTTAAAATGGTACAACACTATCTGACAGAAACATCTAAGTAACATGATTCCGCTTCGAGATACGTCTCATTTAGTTGTTCGTCAATTGTTACTATTAATTCACTGGTTTCTTTAAATTATTTATGTTGTAGTAAACGTAATATATTATTAGCACAGTGGGTTTTCCAGTCATAAGTAATTTATTTTATCGTTTGATCAATTTCCATTGTAAAACTAAAGAAAAAATGTTTAATAAATGCTAAAAAGTTTGTCAAGTAAATACTTTTTTATCGATATTAACGATCGATATTAGTAACAGTCAACGATCCTACTCGGAAAATACATTCTATATTATTATATTGCTCGAATTTAGTTAAATAAGTAGGTACATGCTTAATATTTATCATTAATAATACTTACTCATAAAATGGTACGTACCTACATATAATGGATGAAAACCTATAGGCACGAGCGTATTTTTTTTATGTTATACCATTATCAACAACAAGAATTCTACAAAGCAATAACCACAAATTAGGTAACCGCAAAATCGATAAACAATACAAAATTGTTATTAGTTGCAGGTGAATTGTAAAAGACAAAAAGTGATAATCATCATCTTAAGCCGGGCTGCTGGGCACAGCTGGTCTTCTCACATAGACAACAGCACGTGGGCAGATTGGGCAATAGCCCACCACACTGCCCAATGTTGGGTTAATACAAAATAATCAATTTATCCATATACGAAGTTAATAGTTTTTTTTTAAAATTTTTTTAGGTATTTTACACTATGTTATGTCAGTCCCATCATAACTTAAGCTTAGCTAACAACATTATATTTTGTTAATATGATTTCATACAATCCTTAATTAATTAGTATTCTAGTAAAAAAAAAAAAAAAACAACAAACAAGTAGTTAGTAGATACTTAGCACTTATCTGTCCAGTGATATCTACTAATCATTGACGACTCACCAAGACCATATCACAGACAAGTCTGGCTGCGTCTGATAGTAAATAGTAATAGACAGATAAATAGGAAAAAAGCTACCAAAATCTTTATTTTTATGAAAAAACGCTTCTTCTTTCTTTTTTTTCTTCTCTTTATCTTTGTTTTTATAAAAAAAATTATCATGTTTGAGTTGTGGATTTTGAGTCCCGCGATATTTCGGCGCAGTTGCATGAAACATGATCACGGAATAACTGTCAGTTACCCGTTTTTTTTTCATAAAAATAACAATTGTAGTAACCATGAAAGTTTAAAATGTTATAACAACATCTTGTTACAAAGATGAAGAAAGAGCTCAAATCTAATAAACCAAATAAAATACGTAACTTTTTTTTAAAGTTATAAAGCTCTATTTTTTACATTATGCCAAGAACTTATAGATATGTATGTAGGTAGGTACTTAAGTTACGCGAATGGTTTTAGGTTAATAAAGTTTTTAATTCAACGGCAAATAATACATACCCCATAAGTAGACCTAGGAAAATCATCAGCCTCCCAAATGGTGCTGACCGGGCAACTCAGGTACGTATTGACTCCCTCCTTGCTCAAGTGCATGTACAGTTCTACCGCTTTCCACTTCCCCAATATCTCCCTGTAGTCCATATCGTCATAATCGTGCTCTTGGGAACAGGTGAATGTAACATTTTGATCCGTTGCATTGAACACGTCAACCGCCGACGCGAACGGCAAAAGTGTGCAAACTATCACAACTAGCCGATCCATTTCGGTTGACTACAATAAACAACGTTCACTTGTTTTTCATGTCACTTTATTTTTAAATGTCCTATGCGTGTGTCGTGAGGCTGCGCGTGCGTCAAAATATAGCGCTTAAGTGATCGAAGTCGGCCGTCGGCAGTGCCGCGGGCGACTGACTCACCATACAATGTTATCAGTTGTGACCCCAAGCTTAAGTACTTGCAGAACTTCCCTACGCGTTCAGGAGAAGGTGAACAGAGTGCACTCCAGGCTGTTGGAAATTGGTACATTAGGACGTTACTTTTTGAGCTTTCTTTTACGATGAAACGAAGTTTCCTTACAACCATATGCTGTCACAAAGCAGTAGAGTTCTGAATTAAGACAGACATGGCACGCAGATTACACCTTTTAACCCTCCTTTTACCATCTGTATTTAAAGCTAGGCAAAATTTAACTAGGCTTTGAATGAGTGCATTGTTTTTATATATTATTTAATTATAACTAAATAAAATACTTACTTATATAGGAACAGGAAGTAAAAATACAGGATACCTAACATATCAGAATATTATTTGAAAAAACAAAAGAACTTAAAGACAATAACAACTAAATTCGCTTCATTTTAAATTGATGCATTGTCGTTATTCATGAAATGATAATGCACCGCCAAACCGCAGTTTATCAACATTAATAAAAACCAAAAGTACTAATATTGTTAAAGTGTATTTGTTTCACATGAAACATAATTATCATTGTAGACCTACTTACAAATTGAAAAAGACAGTGTCGAAAAAATTCCACAAACATGATTCGAACCCGCACGGTACCCTTCTTGCAATCCGGGCCAGGAGCTCTTTTCAGTTGAGCTACCGTGGAACTTATCCAGCCCGCCGAAATTAATCAACACCATCTTTTTAGGGTTCCGTAGCCAAATGGCAAAAAACGGAACCCGTCACTTCCGTCATTCGGATTGGATTCGTCATGTCTGTCTGTCTGTCCGTCGTCCGTATGTCACAGCTACTTTTTTCCGAAACTATAAGAACTATACTGTTGAAACTTGGTAAGTAGATGTATATGTGAACCGCATTAAGATTTTCACACAAAAATAGAAAAAAAAACCAATAAATTTTGGGGGTTCCCCATACTTAGAACTGAAACTTAAAAATTTTGTTTGAACGAGATTTAGTAAGTAGTTTTTTTTAATACGTCATAAATTATCTAAATAATTTAAAATAATACACTACTATTAAAACATCGATCAAAGTTACTACGAACTACAAGAACCTTTATATGATGTTACTCGCTGATAAGGGCGAGTCATAATTTTTTTACAAACATTAAAGATCAGTTATGAAATATAGGCTAGTTTTGTTATAATGTTATTGTTTATATAATTTTAACGCAAATTTTGTAGTAGGCACTTACCTAATTAGGAAAATTAAAACAAAGTTCTACCCAACTTAATATGAAATAAATACAATTTTTATATTCTTTAAATTTTAATATGAAACGATATCAAATGTATTTTTTGAAAATGATTGAAACGTCAGGATAAATAAATAATAAGTTAAATAAATGCGAATCGAACCTATAGTGTTTCCTTTTATCCCCTATTTACAAATAATTAATATTTAAATGTTTTTTATTATTATACCTACCAACGATACTCTTTACACAAATGTTTGTATTTTAAATAATATTTATGATATTATTTATAATTATTTAATAAATAAGTGTATGTACAGTATTGAAATAAAAGCTATAATTTTATCATCATCAGCCGAAAAACGTCCACTGCTGGACAAAGGCCTCCCCCAAAGATCTCCACGAAATCCGGTCTATAAATTAAAACTTCATATTTAATAAAAAATATCTTGTCGGTCTATAAATAAGTCTATGACAGATCACGATGCGAATGAAGTAGCTAATTGTGTTCGTTAACCGAATGTCTGAATGTCTGCGGCGTTCGAGATGTGGACCGTACGTGTCGCCTAAAACATGGCCCATATACAGGGCGTTTGGAAATGTGCAAAGAACTTTTGCAAAAAAATTGTGTGGTAGCAAATCAGCTGTTCCATACGCTAGGTCGAAAAGTATTTGCAGTTTTGTATGAAAAAGATGTTTTTTTTTCGCATTTTTTCAGGTTGCTTCCATACAAATAGTTTTTCTTTGCACTTAGTAGGATGGCCCAGTTGCGGAATTATATACCTATTACCAAAAACTCTGTATATGGACCTATTAAGTGCAGTGTAGGCAGGCATGTAACGACATAAAGGAGCGCTTACATTACACGTTCAATTTTTTGATCAATTATTTCTTGGAAACACGTATTGATCAATCTGGAGCAAGTAGTGGAGAAACGTGGAGCAATTGTGGGAAATATTGCTTATAATTGGTCCATATATTCTAATTGCTCAATGTTGTCGACACAAACTGTCGAATATCCAGTGAGTCTGGAAATTTATAGCAATTTTGTTTTCTGTCTCGCCTGCACTACGTCTCGCTTCCGCGGGGACAGCGAGTGGGTGGGCCGATTGTGCAGGAGCGCGGTGCCAGCGCGACCTCCATGGCGAGCGATACGTTTGTACGTCTACGAATATGAAAGTATTGCGTGGTAGGTAATGCCTAGCTTTTTGCAGTTGCACCATATTGCTCAATATTGTTGTTGCAAAAGAGTTTGCCAAATTGATCCTTGATGCTGTTGCCGTAAATTGCTCGGTATTTTGTCACTTCACAATCGCCCAGTATTGCTCATAATAATTGATAAATTTTCATTGCCCGTGTTAGCGTACCTTAAAAATGCCCAAACTTCCTCGGACATTCTCTCTCTCCTGGCCTACTGAACTGCGGTGATTCTTATGGCGGTTAAGGATTACATTGGGATGTTTTTTGCCATCCCGACCTATCACTCTGCCTCCTCAGTGACCATTAGCTTTACAATGTCTTTGAGAGCGAAGAGCTTTAAATCTTTTGGTTTCGGGTAGGCAGATCCCAGGAGATTTATTATTTTTCTAGTAAGACAGCCACAGTCATACAATAGGTGTTGCATGGACCTTGGAGGATGAGTCCCACATTACCATTTGCGTCTTCCCGGGCACAGTGGTCATGCGTACCTAACGCTTTTTCTCCTGTATAAATAGAAACCTCCATAAGGCGGACCTACGTTCTCGTGGAGGTCGCGGGTAGCCGCGGAGATCCCGCACAGTACTCGTAATTCAGCTGATGACGGTGATGTGCAAATTGGGGATTGGGGAAATGAATCCCTCCGCTATTTGGTGAAAAGTGGACTATGGTAGAGGAGTGCTTTTGCTCTCTTTATTGCCTAGTCTCTGACTAACCCTTCGGGGATAGTAGTCGTGATTATATTGACTACGCAAAAAGCTGCGATCTTGCAAGTTAAGCAACTTTTGTAATGCCGAGTTGCCGGATGGATGATCAAATTATTTCAGAAATCCTTTGATGCTTCTCAAAGGATTTCTGAAATAATTTGATCATGATGTTATATAGCTATGATGTTGGTCCCATGTTGTCGTTATATTTGCTTATACCCAACAACCTACAGTTAGCCGGCGTTTTTAGAAAATATGCTTAAATTACAACCTCAAGAGTTTTGCATAAAATAAAAATGTCATTTATATTGGTAGCAATTCAATAAAAGTGGACATATCGTAAAATATATATAAAACCATATTTCGTCATTCTTAATATGATCAATTAAAAACACGTTAACCGTCACCTACCAATGATAAGAAAACAAAGGAAGAAAAGCAATTTTGGTTAGTGTTGTTTTATGTTTATATTAGGGACCAAACGATATTGAAACGATGAATCGATAACCGCCGATTATACAGTAATTAAAATTGAATACATCTTACGATTATTGTTTTAAACAGAAGCAACGCTTTCTTCGTAGGTATGGGGAAGTTTGCTCTGAAATATTTAACTCCGGCTATATTTTCATCAGAGAGGCTGTTCACTACTGCCGCCGGATTGATTAATACTAGATGAATACAGAAATAGGCTGAAGCCAGAAAAACTGCAAGATTTTACCAAAAAATAGTTTTAATTATTAAATCTATAGTAATGAGTAAAAATCAATTATTGTCACGAAATGTTCGCGCATCACTTCAGTGCGGCTGCACATTATTTTTCAAAATTTTTAGGGTTCCGTAGCCAAATGGCAAATAACGGAACCCTTATAGATTAGTCATGTCTGTCTGTCTGTCCGTCCGTATGTCACAGCCACTTTTTTTCGAAACTATAAGAACTATAGGTACAGTTGAAACTTGGTAAATAGATGTATTCTGTGAACCGCATTAAGATTTTCACACAAAATTAAAAAAAAAACAATAAATTTTGGGGGTGAAATGAAACTCATTTTTTTTTTAAATGAAACCCATTCGTGTATCTATTGGATAGGTCTTTAAAAATGAAAATGATATTAAACTGAATAGTTTGCGCGAGAGATACTTCCAAAGTGGTAAAATGTGTGTCCCCCCCCCTGTTACTTCTAAAAAAGGAGAATGAAAAACTAAAAAAAATATATGATGTACATTACCATGCAAACTTCCACCGAAAATTAGTTTGAACTTTTGAACGAGATAGTAAGTAGTCTTTTTTAATACGTCATAAATTAATTATTTAAAAAAAAATACACTATTATTAAAACATCGATCAAAGTTACAACGAACTACAAGAACTTATATATGATGTTACTTGTTTTTGTTGTTTTTTTTTTAATTGTGTTTGTAATAGCCCAGGACCTCATTTAGTCTGAGGCCAAGGTTTATGAAAGAAATTCGATGAAATCGCGGCGGGCAGGTAGTTTATAATATAGACTAGCGACCCGCCCCGGCTTTGCACTGGTTACTACCCGTACCTTAACAAATTATGCCAATAAGCTTCCTCGATAAATGAGCTATCTAACACTGCAAGATTTTTTTTAACCGGTCCAGTAGTTCCTGAGATTAGCGCGTTCAAGCAAACAAACTCTTCAGCTTTTTAATATTAGTATAGATGATTTCCTATGTGTCTACTGTTATTTGATTAATAACATTTTAAAATTTCATTTCTTTGATACCTATTTAAACAATCGTCAATCAATCATTATCGTAAAATGATTATCGTGCGGTATCGTTATCGAAACGTCTTGAGGTGTGATCCCTGGTTTAGATGGGATAACGGCGCGGCCACAAAGGGAGAATCAAGTGGCGTTGCTTTCAATCAGATTTTTTGTCCTAATTCTGTCAGCCCTAAATTGTTTAGTCAGTCTAGTGCAACAAAATCTCGCTGTTTAATACTCAATGTGTGGGCTGGGGCAATGGCGGTGGTAAGAGAATTTAGTGATTGAAATTATATCAGGCGCTATATAACCGACCTTTAGATGTGTAGGTATTTTTGCTCTTCATCTCACTTGACAGCAAAATGATGATGACGGGGTAGAGTGGACAGTGCGCATTTTACACAGAATTCTAAACTAAACTAAAATAAACTAAACTACTGAGAAACCGGTTATCTATCTCTTACTCTACACGACAATGTTACTAACATTGTTCTTAAAAAATCAACCATTTGCTATATTATACACATCACCATCAGCCTATAAACGTCCCACTGCTGGGCACAGGCCTCTCACATGAACTAACAGCGCATAGGGATATTGGGCCATCCATAACCCACCACGCTGGCCGAATGCGGGTTAGCTATATTATACACATTATCAAAATCAGCATTACGTCTTTACCTATGAGAAAAAGAAAATGAACAGAATTAACTCATTTAACATCTCTTCTTAGTTAAATATCAATTAAATTATCTAGTTTTTGTAGAGGTATTCCTGTGATTGCAAAAAAGCAGGCTTGTGAAAGTTAAATCAATTAAATTAGGATCATAATTGTACACTAGTCACAGTTCTCCTTACTAAGTTATTTTGATTTGAGATGGCGAACAAACTGACATACATACATGTAATCACGACTATTGTCCCCGAAGGGTAAGTCAGAGACTAGGCAAAGAGGACAGCAAGGCAGTCCTCTAACATAGTCCACTTTTTACACAAAAGCGACAGCACATGTGCGGACGAACTTGATGTATATTTTCCACAAAAATTTAACACAACTCTCAATCTCAAGACCGCAATCAGTGGAAGAAAATAACGTAATTTAAGTGTCGTTTGGGCTAAAAACACAACTGAATTATACTTCAAAGTGCAAACACAAAAGCACTGCGTCAATAAAGTATTAATGCAACAACATGCGTAAATACTCACTCGTTCCATCGGCTCCGAGATGTGTATAACGATGCAGGTCCTTGCGTAGTCCACCCTGGAGTCACCGGCCAAGTGCTGGACGAACTCCACTCCATACCACATTCCCATCAGGTTGTCCACCCATATGCCGGACTGCGGGGATCGGTTCACGCAGTAATCCCTGATGTCCTTCATGAAAGGCATTTCATAGGAGCTGTACCCGCGGCCACCACTGTACTCTTGGCCGTACCTAGATGAGGTGTACCCTTGCTGATTGTAGTTGGATCTGGCGGTGTTGTAAGTGTTGTAACTCGGCGTAGACTGTCCCGGGCTGTAGTTAGGGTACCGGGTCGCGTCGGGAAAGTCCACCATGTCGTTCCTGTAGTTGTTGTTGTAAGGGTACTGGTTGTATAAGTTCGATATGGTAGAGTACTGTGGATTGGCGCCCGATTCACGGTAGCGTTCGTAGTTGGCGCATTCTACAGTTGATAAAATACCGAGAATGGCGACGATTCGGTACATGTTTCAGGGTATCGTTTTCGTTATGTCGCGTGTTGCGCCTGCGGTGTGTGGCTGCGACAAGATCACTATGAGGCTGGGAAGTAAACTAATCAAGCTCAATTTTAATACGGAGTAGTGGTCCAAACGGCGTAACTCGGAAAGTTGGGTTTTTTCAATTTGATATTTTTTGTGTTTTTATTAAAATAGTTTTACTATTTAGTATTAAAAAACAAATATGATGTCACCAAATGGTTTGATCCTTTTAATACAAATTAGTCACATCAGACCGACTGGTATGAGGTGGCTTAGGATAAAGACAGATAGAGGGATTTGGGAGAGGCGTTTGCCCGGCAGTGGGACAAAGTCTACCAAAAAAAGACTAACAACGTAAGAAAAAGTTACAGTTAGAGGATAGAGATGAAAATTTTGTTTTGTTTGGCGACTGCATTTTTGTTGGGTATGACCATAATTTAAAAATAGCTTATTCTATCTGATTTTATGAAATAACAATTTAGTTTTGTACAACTAATACTTAAACCAAATTGCTTGCATGCTGGCATACATACCTAGCCTTTAAGATGCTTTGTAATTAATTGGTGAGTTTTCTTTGTGAATTTATGGAGACTACGGTGAAAACAAACAGAAAGTAAAATAAATATATCTGCAACATATTGATAAGTACTCTCCCGTGTAAGTAGTTGTTCGTGTGGGAGTGGGAAGGCCTGAACCCAGCAGTGAATCATTTAAAGAGTGACGATAATAAAAATTTATTGAGGATATGATAAAAAAAACTCAATTTTACGAAATATTTTATTTTTGTTTATGAGACAGGTTTCAAGAATCGATTTTTAAGACTTACTACATTGTTGCGTCCAGAGTACTCCAGAGCCATTTCCGTCAGAGAGTATTAAGTTACATCCTCATGGCCGCTACACAATTTATGAGCCATCTGATCATCACATAAATAGATGTTATATTATACTTATATGCACTTTCATTTAAGTACCTTTATCTGAATAACAGAAGTATAAAGGATTGTATTAAAGGGAAGGTCGCAGAAATTTAAAATACATTATATTGGTTATAATAATTTATATAATAAAATACGTTTTAATTTTAGTAATGTTTTAATATCGCACCCCAAAATTACTTATAACATTATTTGGAGTCGTAGTAATTAACGGTCACCTCGATCTATTTACATAGACAAGATTCACGACTTTTATCCACAAAGGGTTAGTCAGAGATCTTATTTGTCCATGGTCAGAGAGCTAGCTAGCAAAATACCCTTAGTCCTTAAATAAATTTTATATACGTTCTGAATATGACAGAGACCCTAATAATGGGATATCGCCTTTTTTATAAAAAAAAATCTTATAAAAATACCTTTAAAAGTATATAAAAAAACGAGAAATGACATCAATACCTAAGAACAGAAGTGTTTTACACGCACTCTGTAAGCCTAATTCTTAATGAACACTTATACATGCACTATGTAAGTCCACTCCATCTTAGAAGTGACTTATCTAAGTATTTTATTAGATATCGGCTGTTATACTTATAACTTTTTCTTACAGACGTAGGTATATAAGTACTTTATAAAACATTTATTAGAGCAATAGTATTATACACGCACTTTATAAGTCTTATTGCCCTTGAGTATTAATTAACACTTATACATGTACTATGTAAGACCACTCGATCTTAGAAGTGACTTCACTAAGTGTTTTGTTAGATTATCGTCTGTTACCTACTTATAAATTTGTAAGAACAGTAGTATTTTAAGCGCACTTTATAAGCCTAATTACCCTTGATGTGCCTTGATTCTTAATAAACTCTTATAAATGCATTTTGTAAGATCACTACTAGAAGTGACTATGTAAAGAGTACTAGCATAGCACGTCAAATGTCTTAGAAGCTTAGATAAATTGCAATTACAATTCTAATGCATTGCAAAATAGTCAAAAGGCGGTCGACCAGGAAATTTCCTGTTTGTCTTTACTTTTACTTTAATAAGGAACCCTAAAGTTTATGAGCCATGCATGGCCGCGTGGATTAAAAAATGTGGTTGAATTTGATTTTAGAAGTGCGGTATAAACCTTGAACAATGGTAACGCACTTATATTTGTTCTGTTATAGCCCTTATAAGGCATGATTTGTGGTAATGGCGACATTTCGATTTTTTTCATTTTTAATATATTTTTTTTTATTATTTAAAGATACATTGTTGAAAAGGCCCGTAAAAATTATGAGATTGTTATTTCAAAATGCTCGATAAAATCGACTTCGCAATTAAATAACCTTTAGTAATGCGTCATCATCAGCCTATAAACGTCCCACTGCTGGGCACAGGCCTCCCACGTTAGCACATGGGGATATTGGGCCATAACCCACCACGCTGGCCCAATGCGGGTTGGTGGGTCGTAAGTAATGCGTAACAAACATGAAAATAATCTTACACATTTTGTTGGAAAGTGAATTAAACAAGACAATACATAATACTTACCTTTTTAATACTCTTCTTATTATTCAAAAAAGTTTTACGAGCACTTCGCAATCCTTTCGGCGGACTGTGATTACACTCTTACTAAAAGCTCGCAAAGAGCACTACAAGTGATATCACACTTAGAACAGCATAGAAAGTGCATTTTAAAGGTAAATGCCCATAAAGAATGCCTTTGTAAGTCAATTGTAAGTCTGTTTGGTATTATTAAAGCATCAACAAGAATTTTGTAAGATTGGAAATACACTTCTCGAGACCATTTTAAGGTATATTTAAGGGTGAATAGACTTATTAAGTGTGCCCAACTCCACAATTATAGCAGTCTATCGGAGTTATATAAGACTGGTAAAATCATACTCTTGGGATGTGTGTAAAAGGAAGTTTTGCTAGTTGGGTAGTCCACGTTTCACTAAAAAACAACTGCACATGTGCTCAGCGTGATAGGTGGTGATCCCATCGCCGCTTTATGCTGTTGGAGATATGTGCAGTATTTAGTCCGTTAGTCGCCTCTTTTGACACTCTAGTTGGCGTGGTGGCATTCTTTTAGTCAGCCGTTACACTACAGGGCACTCTATTTACTGAAATATATTTTTATATCTTCACATAATGTACCTACGGGTATGCGTCTGACCATGATCGTATATCATAATCATACTTTCAAAACATTTCATTTGTAAATAGTAATAAGTACCTACTAGAATTAAAATTTCGTACAAAAATCAAAACATTTTGCACAAGTGTGTGTCATACTTTCAAAACATTTTATTTGTAATTATACCTAGTAGAATTAGAAATTCGTACAAAAATAAAAACATTTTGCACAAATCCGAGCTTTAGCATAACTTAATTAACTGTCTCTGTAAGTCCGGAGCCGTAAAGAGCACCCACGCTACCGGAAATTAAAGGGAAAATATTCCCAATTTTATTCTAAAGCTTCTGCTGTATTTAATTTTGCTACAGCCAAGCAAAATACGGTTTTTAATATTTGATGAAAATAAAGGCGTAAATAAATTTGAGTAAGTAATCCATAAGTTGGAAAATACGAGTAAGTATATAAAATTAGTGGTAGGTATTAGTGGTTGTGAAGGTATTACGATCGTTGTTATGCAACTTTCGCAATGTAGAGTCACTGGATGGGTGAAATTAAAATATCTCGAGCTCCTCCTTCCGTCGGAAGGCACGTCTCGATTGTTGTTGTAATGGCAGTTAAAACCCACCCTGGCCTGGTCCACGCATGGTCCAATGTCCCGAACGTGCTATAAATATATAAATAAAATAAAATGTACTTATTTCAATCATAGGTACAAACTCAAAAAATACTAAATAAAAATAACAGATTAAAAATAAAATATAAAGATTACAAAATATAAAATAACAAAATTTAAATTCAGCAAGATAAAATGACAACTTTAAAGCAAAATAATTCAATTCAAAAAATAAAAATTATAAGTATATAAAATTCCTACATTTATTTTCCTGTTAATTCCTGATGATGATATCTCGTATTCGTATAACTAGAATGTACAGGTGATGGTGATTCTTGGGGTAAGAGTTCGGCATCAGATCCATATGGCTTGAGTTTTTGCATTACATGTACCTACTGTTGACAATTAACATTTCATTACCAAAAGAAAAGCCTACGAACTAGTCATCTGTCAATAAAGCAAACAAGGTGTTAGGCTCAAAACAATAACTAAAGCAGTGTTAGGTTCTTTTTTTTATGTGACTCGTCATAGTGACTACATCCTGCCTGATGGTAAGCAGCCGATGCAGTCCAAAATAATGAGAGCGCTCATCCTCACTGTGAAACAAGCACGCGGCGACATAAGTGCACCCATTCATGACGGCCTGCATAAATGCCGTTTCACGCCCGTTTAAAAGACCTATTAGTGTTATTTTTTTTAAAAGACCTATTAAAGTTCTTAATAGGTGCAAAGAACAACTATTTGTATGAGAGCAACTCTGAAATTCGTGATTTGCTCTTGCTCTACACATTCAGGTCGAATAGTATTTTGTAGTTTTGTATGGTACAGTCGTTAAGCACTATTTAGCACGATATTGTTTTGGATCTTTTTCCCATTTTTAAAATGACGTAGACAATCAATGTTTTACTAAGTATAATGCTTAAATGGTGTTTATAAGGAAGGCTGAATATTATTGACGCCCCGTTTAAAAGACCTATTAGTGTTCTTTAACAACTAATAAGTTCTTTCTAGGTAAGCATGTTTAACCTTAGTCAACTCCTCATATCAAGATTGGGTGAAATAGGGGTCAAAGGCTTGATGATAAGCAAACCCGCTCCCAAGCCGGTAAACTGTACTTATGATGTTCCTGATAATTCGATGATAAGCCAATCAGTCACTTAGTCACTAGGTATCTTTATTATGCAAATATGTTTACACTGAGAAACATGCCATATTTCAAAGAAAACTTTTATTATTAAAATAAGATCATATTATCATTGTTGATAAAACCAAAAAGTGTTGGCCTGTTAACAAAGTGGGTACCACAGATTACCAAATTAGTATAGGATATAGTATTCCGTGGTATGCTAGTAAATATATATATTTTGTGGTAATAATTATCAGCTGGTTTCCATCCTGTTGACGTGTGGTACAAGCCTTAAGACTAACGACTCAATCGTTGCTCTATTTCGACGTGGAAAAAGAACTAACAAACGAACACCTGCAGAGTTTTATCTACACTAATATTAAAAAAGAGGAAACATTTGACTGTTTGTTTGTATTGAATTGGCTCCGAAACTACTAGACCGATTTAAAAAATTCTTTCACCGTTGGGAAGCTACACTATCTCCGGGTGACATAGGCTATATTATATATTTTTTTAAATTAGGGATCCTTACTAAAACTCAAATAAATTTCTTAGACCGCGTGCGATAAGAAAACTATTGATGATAGAATAAAATAATAAACTATGGCTTTGCAGAACACACCATTATCTACAAAAAGTGTTGCGATAGCATATGTCTAACTATTTTAGTTACGTCACAATAAGTGTTCTTGGGAAGGGAGTCATTTTGAAAATTCGTCACGGGGTACGGCGTACGGGGTCCACGCGAACGAAGTCGAAGGCTGTCTGCTAGTCCTATTAATATTATAAACGCGTTTGTAAGTATGGATGGATGTTTGTTACTCTTTCACGTAAAAACTACTGAATTTATTTTAATGAAATTCGGTATGCAGATAGTTTATAACCTGGATTAACACATAAGATACTTTTTATCCCGATATTCTCTCGGGAACGGGGACCACGCGGGTGAACCCGCAAGCGGCCGCTAGTATGTTATAAATGTCAATGTTACAAATTATTGTCTTGTGGACCGGCAAGGTAAGGGCACTGATACTTTGTCTTGTTAACGTTCTACCCATTGTCGTCCCATTGTCTTGCACCTAGACTTCATTTTCGCTCAACATCAGGTGGAGTGCAGTCATCTGCCGTGATTTTCTTTCTTCGGGTGGTAGTAGTTTTAGTTAAAAATGTTATTTTAAGTTGGCCAAACGTTTTGTTATCATAATAGTTTTTTAAGCAACTTTCTTATGAGCCATGAGGGTGTAACATATATGCCATAAATCCTTAATAATGAGATTAGTTGAAAAACCGTAGACCATGACACCCCTACCCGTGGGGACGTCGATGTGTTACTGCAAGAGGGGTCTAGCAGTAACACATCGTCCCATCGGGATTTTCTTTTACAAAACTGTCAGGGTTATCATACAAGTACAAGTCATCGCTGATGGGTATTGGCCATAGAGGAAGGTAAATAGGTTGGCTTAATCACCATGCTTGCCAAATTCGGGTTGGTCATCACAAACCCGGGTTATGCATCGAAGAATCCGATAACACACTTTGCCCAATACGACCCGGGAATTCCGGATGTCAAACCGCGCGAGCGCTTCACCAATCGGCCACCGAAGCAAACTATTATCTTGTTTTAATATGAGAAACGTGTTTCAATTTCAAATTCTTCCAGTAAAATTGAAGGTTTAGTATATTGTGGCAATTAATAAGTTTTACGATAGTAAATATAGAATTAGCTGTAACAGGTAGATAATACAAAGAGAGTACTTAAGACTTAATAAAAGTATGTCCTAAATTTAAAAATTATTATGGCAAAAGAAGCAATAAATATTTTCTGCCAACTTTTTAACAAAATAAATATTTTAAGAGATTGTAAAAAAAATAGTAAAGTTACCTTAAAAAGAAAACTTAAAGCGCTTCTACTTGATGTTTTGTTGTAATTAGGTTATATGAGTCATGGTAATGTAATGGTTAAGTATGTAAGTGTTTATAAAACGTTACGATAGGTTATTTTGGTACATCCAATAATATTGTTAAGAGTGCTAACTTGCCAACAAACTGCTTTTGCAGTTTGGCGAGAGACAACAACATTGTAAAATAAAAAAAAATTAACCACTGAAAAAAGACGACAACCTCAGGCGGGAATCGAACCACGCACCTTCCGCATTCCGGGCGGCTGCCTTAACCACTTGGCTACCGAGGTCTGGTTTTAAACCGTCGAAATTTGTCAGTGCTTGATGCTTATGTTTTTAGTCAACATTGCTTCATCAAATCTTAGAAGTTTTCACCTCTGCGTGGTTCGATTCCCGCCTGAGGTTATCGTCTTTTTTCAGTGTTTAAAATTTTACTTAAGTATATTGAAGCGTTAATAAAACGTTAAAATATAAAACATTAACATTGTAAAATGTTTAAGCTGTTATGATTAAATTAAATGAACGAATGAAAAACTGCACCCTATTATTAGAGCCAGCGTTAACAAGACGAAACAATTCTTAAAATATTCCTCAAACATTAAAAAAGAAAACAATATACTAATCTAACTGACTAGCAAACAGGACAGTTCTAATAGAATTAAAGTAATCGCAACCTAAAAGCTGGAATACCGTTTAACGCGGCTGATTAGTACAGTTTAATACGTGTAATTGGTACAAATTGTGGCTTTAAACGGTGGTTCCTGTCCATCTTGGTAGGTAGCTGGCCCGTCACGGGTCAGGAGTCACTGGTACATCCTTCGCAAACAACTTACTTGACACCGAGTGCGCAAGGAGCATGGAAATTACAGCCAATGAATGGGTGACGGTAGCGAGCGTTTAACCACGTTAGGCGGTGAAAACGGAAAAATTGGCTGTTTTCTAACTGTTATTCAAATTATTTTAGACTAGCGGCCGCTCGCGGTTTGACCCGTGTGGTTCCCGTTCCCGTGGGAATATCGGAATAAAAAGTATCCTATGTGTTAATCCAGGTTATAAACTATACCGAACTACCAAACCGAACCGACTATACCGACTGTATGCCGAATTTAATCCAAATCCATTTAGTAGTTTTTACGTGAAAGAGTAACAAACATCCATCCATACTTACAAACTTTCGCGTTTATATTAGTAGGATATTTCGCACTGAAATTTTCAATATGTATTACAGAACGTATGTGTAGTAGAACAGTAACGTATGAGGGGATGACTGTTTCCAAAACATGATGGGAAACATTTTGCTCGATAGATAAAATCCTAAAGTTACCTCTAATATAGGTATGCACATTACGACCGTGTTTTACAATGATTCCTCTAAAATCATAAACACATAGGTATTACTTTTTCGATTTCTTGACTGGCTGACTTGACGGACTTGAAAACTAAACATTTTTATTAACTTTTGGATAGAATTACCACGGACCCCGCATCGCGCAACATCTGCGAAAGCCCGGAATTATCGCTGACCGCCTAACCCCCCTTAGGTATGTTGTTGTTTTAATGATTTACATGTGTTATTTTGATACTCTATAGTTTTTGTAATTTTTGTTTTCTTTTTGTCTTTATACACACATACAGATTTACGACTGATCTAGACTAGCCAATGAAGACTACAGGAGCAGTCCACTGCCATTGTCCACGTTTCACCAAATTATCATCGCCGCTCTATGCTGTTGGATGTATTATGCAGTCTTTAGTCCGTTAGTCACTTTCTACGAAACCCAAACCATACAGCTTAAATATACATGACATACATATACATATAATCACGAATATTATCCCCGAAGGGTTAGTCAGAGACTAGGCAATGAGGACCGCAAAAGCAGTCCCCTGCCATAGTCCACTTTTCACCAAATACTGCATTTGTGCTCAGCGTGACAGGTGGTGAGCCCATCGCCGCTCTATGCTGTTGGATGTATGTGCAATCTTTAGACGGTTGGTCGCCGTTTACGACACCCAAGGGAAGAGAGGGGGTGGTATTCTTTCACCGCTATGCGAATCGGTCCTCTGCATACCGGGCGGTTGCGTTGACCACTCCGTTACCAAGGTAAGTATACTTTAGGTTAGATTAGATAAATCGACAATCTTTAACGCCAGGTATGTAAAAGACGTGTGTGTGGGTTCGATTCCCACCTAAGTTAGTCATTCCTTTTTTTCCCTTAAATAATGGCTTCGTGCGATCAGCACATTTAGCCAGTGTCAAGTTTTTAAGAGTAATTATTATTTTATTTACATGAAGTGGATGATGAGTGATAATGAACGTTTAATGGTAAATGATTTTCCCCCAAACCCGAGTTTTCTTTTAAATATATTTTGTGTTTTGTTTTTATCCCTGTATAGTCTTTACTTTGATTACTTTTGAGGATCATTGACGACCTCCGTGGACGAGTGGTTAGCGCGCCGCCCGGGTCTGTCGCTCCATCTCTGAGGTCCCGGGTTCAATTCCCGGTCGGGTCAATTTAGATAAAACTGTTTTTCTGATTTGATTTCTGGTCTTGGTGTTTTTTTATGTTTATGTATATTTATCCGTTATCTATAGTTTAACCATATTAACGAGTTTCCAACAGAAGCTTAACTTGGGGTGTGAGGTGAGCGCAATTGAATTTTATTTTAATTTTTTATTATTTTTATCTCGATGGCAGAGCTCGGCGACTTTTCTGAAATATCATTCAACGATTACCCTTATGCCAAATTTTCAAGTTTCTTTGAGTTTGGTTCCTTTATGCCGACTTTCACTAGACGACCTTTATAATTAAGCCATGTTTTAGTTTAGAATGCCGATACAATATTTCCGCAATGCCGACTTTTTGAACAGTCGTGTGCAGTAGGTGTCATGTAAATAGTATAGTTATGTTGAAAAAAAATGATAAAGTGATTTTATGTAAAATAAGAAAAAATTAGATCTTCACTTACGGAACAAAAATAAAAATACCATTACTTACATAACAATAATAAGTTAGAAGCGAACATTTCCGAGTCCTTATCAAACATGTATCCATTTGAACTTTGCTAAAGTGTAGCTTGGGCACGAGCGTCCTGGCGCCATGTTGTCGTACGATGGCAGACGTTCAACCCTACTAATAAGTACAACTACTACCCTACTCTACCGATTGGGTCAGATTGGTGGGTTAGGAGTAGGGACCCGATATCCCCATGTGTTTGTCCCATATGCATGGGGAGCCTTAAACCCAGCAGTGGGACATTTTTTATATAAGTTTCTACGCTCATACTCACACCAATTACTTAGTCGAAGTTAAGTTGAAACTTATCATTATTATTGAAATGCATTCACAATGCTATATAAATATAGGATAAAATGTTTACTAGAAAAAAATCAACCAGACTCAGAAAGTTCGAATGGGATTCGAACCCACGACCTTTGGATTGCCGGTCCACTGCTCTAACCGCTGAGCTACCGAGACCCCAGAAGACTCGCTGAATTTTTCCTAGTAGTTTGATTTACGCTGCAAGCCAGCGGTATTACGTCACTGTGAAGTCTACCCTCTCGGTAGCTCAGCGGTTAGAGCAGTGGACCGGCAATCCAAAGGTCGTGGGTTCGAATCCCATTCGAGCTTCCTGAGACTGGTTGTTTTTTTTCTAGAAACATTTTATCCTAAGTTGAAACTTGTCTAAATGGTTAACTAGATAACGGATAGAAAACACCCAGTTCCGAAATTTTTCTTTCAATTTTCTCGACCGGGTATTGAACCCGGGACCACAGAGATGGCGCGATAACGATTCGATGCCAGAACCGGAGTGCTAACCACTCTACCACGCTGTACACACGTCGTAATTCCCTTGAAATTTATTTATGAGGATGAATATCGCTCTTTACAATCGGCTATTGGGGCCATAACTTGCCGAGTATCGTGCCTCTTGTTTAAACAAAGTCTTCATAAGTTAAGGACTAAATAAGAAAAAAAAGATTTCATAGGTTTCATCAAATGAATTTATTAGTACACTTCACTACCAGTGAGACTACATTATTTTTTTAATTAAAATCTCATAGAATATCACGTTATCAATTAATTTAAAGTCTTAGGCGCAACAACTCCATCAGAGCATACAGTAAGATGACAAGCAATATTGAACCGTGCTCGTTGCACCCACGCTGTACACACGTCGTAATTCCCTTGAAATTTATTTATGAGGATGAATAGTGCTCTTTACAATCGGCTATTGGGGCCATAACTTGCCGAGTATCGTGCCTCTTGTTTAAACAAAGTCTTCATAAGTTAAGGACTAAATAAGAAAAAAAAGATTTCATAGGTTTCATCAAATGAATTTATTAGTACACTTCACTACCAGTGAGACTACATTATTTTTTTAATTAAAATCTCATAAAATATCACGTTATCAATTAATTTAAAGTCTTAGGCGCAACAACTCCATCAGAGCATACAGTAAGATGACAAGCAATATTGAACCGTGCTCGTTGCACCCTGTGCAGATTGCTGAATGCCTGTACATTTAAGGAAGGTCAAAGGTGTAGAACTGCCTTAGTACACCTCACTACCAGTGACTTATACAGTTTTTTTTATTAAAATCATATAACAATATCACATTATCAATTAATTTAAAGTCTTAGACGCAACAACTCCGTCACAGCATACAGTAAGATGACAAGCAATATTGAACCGTATTTGTTGCACCCTGCGCAGATTGCTGAATGCCTGTACATTTTAGGAAGGTCGAAGGTATAGAACTGCCTCTGGAGGTCATACCACTCCATTGTGTCAACCTTAGTAGGGGACCGCCGCATGATGAGGGAGAAAATACCCCCCGCCCCTGTCTCTGAGCAGTGATTGATAATCATCACGTGGGGGTTCACTTTGAGGACCCTGATGACTTCGGGATGTCTTGGCGGGTCATCTGGATACCAGACATCTGAAAAACAAAAGTAAAAAAAATGTAATAAGTTACTTTGTATTTTTTGTGATTTCGGAGAATGCTCTTCCAAAAAATTTATCTACGGTTAACGATTCTTTTATTCTTCATTTTCGATGTTATCTTTCTTCACTTATCGAATGTGAAAGAATAACGAATGTTATATACTAATATTGATTTAAATTGATTTGATGTTATAGCGACAAAGCTAAACCCTTCTACAAAGGGCACCGAGTTATACATACTCGTACATACCCTTCGCTGGGAATTAAATAAACTAAAGAGGTAGTTAAAATTGGTGAAATAATAAAAAACTTTGTACAACAAGCATGACAAAGAAATTATATTCTAACCGATGCCTCTAGATATCATCTCCAGCTCTCCTGGCCGCCTCGTCTCCGCCACCCACAGTCCTGGCGCGTCCGGGGTGTATATGTATATCTGCTCCATGGTCTGCCCGTCCTCATCCCAAATGATGCGCAGCTTCCTCTCGCTATACATATTCCTCTTGGCCCTCCTCTTCAGGCGTATGTCCAGCCATGACCCCGACATTGGTGTATCGGACCAGGGGTTACTCCTGTCGGATCTCCAATTCTGGTCCGTATAGTTACGACGGAGAAGCTGCAATTTAAAATGAGAGAAACGACAATGTATTAAAGTTTAAGAGGCCTATTAAACTTTAATACATTGTGATTTTTGCGTAAAATGCCCATTTTTGTATTTTGTAGTAATTTTGCAATTGTATTTATAGTTTTTATAGAAATAGGATAATAAATTCATGCTTAATATTACAAATCTCCACTCTGCGAGAATAAGCTGAGTTTGGACGGCCGGCCGGCGAATCGCATTTTGAAGTAATTTTGCAATAGTTAATAGTAATTTTTTTGAAATAGGATAATAAATTCATTATAAAATCTTTATTCCTCATGAAGTAACCATTATTCTGGTATAAATTTTGCTCAATAATATCGTAAATAGGAGAAACTCACAAGTTAACTTAAAGCGATTTTCGATTTTTTTTTTGGTTTAGAATAAGATTTTTTTGCTATACAATTTTTGTATAAAATCAATGATATCTTAAAATTCCGGGCCGCTACGCACTATACGACTATTTATGAGATAACATTCTATTTTTTTTTATTTCATTTGGTAGTTTAATCTAAGAGCTCATAAAAGTGCCTTCGCGCATTTTTTGAAAATCTCTCTGCTATTTTGGGTTTCATTAAAAAGTTAAGCAAAATTTACAAAAAGCGAGGCCGCTACGCACTATGCCAATAGCTATTCTAAAATGCTCACACCAAAATTAGCCATTTTAGCAAAAATCCCAGTCGAAATGTAATAGGCCTCTTAAAAAACATCTGAATTTTTATTAAATTAGCTGTTTGGTCCCACTGATGGGCAAAGCCCCCTGCAAACCCTTCATCTTGTCTGGATATCCCTGGCGCTATCATTTTTTTTTTTTTTTAGTTGACTTGACTTATGGTTATTTTGGGATATACGTATCCTTTTACTGTTTTGTTATAGAATTTGGGTACTTCCCTCACTGAATGAAGGCGACTAGGGAGAAAGGGATAGTTGGGTCTAAGATAGAATTTAAGGAACGGTTGGATAGGGGCTTCTTTAGGATATTGAGTGATTTGGGGTAATTAGGAATGACGAATTTAAAGAGACTACTTATTTTTTAAAATTTTCTGCTTCGACTTAAGGTCTCTGCCTACTATAATTAATTGCGGGGCACTGTTGAGGGGAAGAAAATAGAGGGAAATGAAGGGGAAGACAAAGAAAGAAGGAAGGGAAAATAATTGCAGACACTGGTGTAGTTTTAAGCTAATTAAAACTGCAGTAGTTCTGTTCATTTAGGTTTGTTATTATTTAGCTGTTATTTAGTTTATAAGTTATTTTAGATGTTTAGTATTTTGTGATTAGTTTATTTAGTTTTATTTTAGATATTATTTAAAGTTTTTAATTTTTAAAATATGGTGTATTTTAAGTTTGTGTTATTTAGTTTAGTTTGTTTTAGATTATTTAAGATGTTATTTAGCTTTTGGTTTTTATAACTGGGTTTAATTAAGTTAATATTATTTAAGATTTTATTTAATTTATTTTAAGTTTAGTTAGATTTTTGTTCCTCTAGACTTTATTTTATTTATTTTAAGTTTAGTTAGATTTTTGTTATTTTAGATGTTATAAGTTGTTTAAAGTTATTTTAGTTTTTAATTTGTTGTTTTGTGAATTTGTAAATTTGGTTTTATTTGTTTATTTTATTTATCTACATTATTTAAGGTTTTATAAAAATATTTGTTTTGTTTAATTTTAGTTAAGGAAAAATTTTATTTATTTCCATAGTCGGTTTGTCCATGCAAACGCAGAACCATAGACCGAATACGGGGGCACTCACGGGTGTTGGTGGCGTTGTGGCCGGTGTCGATCCTTGTGCCCATGCGCTGATTATGAGCAGAGCAGTTATAACACTTAGGCCCCTGGGTCTTGTTGGGGCATTCTGGTAACTGATGGCCCGGACTGGCGCAATGGGCACAAGGTCGCTTTTCAGCCGTACACTTCGCCTTAGTATGGCCGTATTGGAGGCATTGGTGGCATTGTACAAATCGGAAGAAGTCCTCCACGTGGACCCTACTGTAGTCCACGCAGAGCCTCCCGAGAGCAAGGATGACTTTTCGCATCTCGGAAGTGACCTCAATCACCACGTTGTACAATGCCGGGTTGCGATTTGAGGTCAGGATACAGATGCGGGAAACCTCTACGTCATTTTGGGCGACAAGGACCTCCGCTAACTCCTCGCGGGCAATATCTTTCGATATGCCCTTTAGGATAATTAGCGGTGGTCTCTGCTTCGCCTGTTCTGCGGCGAAGTTAGCGCTCGATGCGTGACGGGCTATCGTTTCCTCGCACTGTTTCCTGGTCTCAAATTCAACCCGTAGTTTGGAGTTAGGTAAGGGCAGTATTTTGACCGGGGCGTATTTGAGCCTCCGGAAGCTGATCTCCTTCTTCCACTGAGACATCACCTCCGGAGGCTTGCGCGAGCAGTCGTATGGTGAGACCAGGACCGCGGGGTAGGTTTTGGGTGTTTGGGGTTGGGGCCTCGCAACGACGCTGGCGTATGAGGGAGCGTTCAGGAGCGTTCTTGGACATTTTGATCGGCATGAGCGCCGGTCGATGGATCCTGGGCAAGAGGTATCTCCTTAAGTGCAGCTGTGACCATGTTAGCGGTCAGCTGCACAAGGTCTTCGAGACGAGACTGTTGTGCCATCATGTCGTCGACCTTCTGAGACACCTCTCGCCGGATCTCCGCCGAAGCCTCGCTCTGAATAGCGACTACGGCGCTCATGCTATTGTCCAGCTTGTGGCTGAGCTCCCTTACACTGTCCTCACTGACTTGCTCTTGGGAGAGGTCCGGCACGTCGGCAGAGCCCAGCAGGTTGGTCAGGCAGCGGTCTATTCCGGTCGCGGCATCAAGGATGATATCCTTGTTCGCCTTTGTGACGGACTTGCCCGACCGAACCGCCTCTGTTATCCGGCTGCAGTAGCGTCGGACCATGGTCTCGAACGATTCCACGTCCTTCACCCTCATGTAGGACCTCTCTACCACTCCTGGCGTCGCCGGCTCACTCATTTCACCCGGCTGTGGGCTGGTGATATGTGCCATATCAAGTTAGGTTAGGGTTAGGTTAGGTTTTAAAAAGTTGATTTTTGGAGAATTTTGATATAATTTTTTTTCTAAAAAGTTGATTTTTGGGTGTTTTTATGTCTTAATAATGTTTATTGAAAGATTTGGAAAATTTGAATTTTCTAAGTCTTTTTGGACTTTTTTGTTTTTTGGTAAATTTTAAAATTTTTGCCGTAATAGTGTTTTATAATTTTAAAAAAGCTTATGTTAGCATTTGGGGGTATTTGAGGTTTTTACTTGAAGGAAATTTAAGAGTCATATTAATGTAAGAATAGTTGTTTAAAAACTTTAAGGTTACTTTGTGTTTAAAGCATTAAATAAATAGTTGTACCTAATAATTTATGGTTAGTACATAACACGCTCGCTAGACCAACTCCTAGTAGTTAATTTAAGTATTCTTATCATAAATATGAGTTGTACAATTACAACGCTCATTGATTAAAATGCTTGTGAAGTGCAAGGTCTTATTAATAAGAGTGCTTGTGAAATGCATAAGGTCTTGCGTGCTAGAATCAATAAAACCCTTAATTAATTTGTTTGCTATTCATCATGCGTATTTTCCACTAGCTGCGGATGTGGTACTAAATCAGTAAACAAGTGTATAGTTAATTAATTAACGTTAATTCCAGCAATTGCTAGTAAATGTACCCGTGACTTTGCCCGTGTGTGCTGTATTCTATTATGCACACATATTTAGACGGTATTTAACGCAAAACTACTTAGTAAAGGCATTCTATGCATACCTTTTTATACCCGACGTTTCGACCGAGTTGCACCGGCCGTGGTCACGGGTGGACTCCCGTTTTTCGCTGACCGCCTAACCCCTCTTAAGTAACCTTATAAAACTCGCTCCATGCTCGCATATCGTTGCTCTAGTAGTTGTTACACAAGATAAACAAATACATTGTAATATGTGCTCATAAAGCTATTGTTCTGAGTATTAGAACAAATAAAGGAAGCGAATAGATACTTACCGATAATTTGAGGACCAAAAATAAAATACTAAGCTTTCGTGGAATTAATTGAAACTCAAGTCTCGTGGCTTTTTTTCACTAATTATACTATATCACAGGCCTAGCTAAGAAACCTAATTTTCTACATAATTATCGCGAGAAGCATCGAATATAATATTTTTTATTGCTTGATATATCGAGAACCTTTCTACACAAGTCTATTTTGTATCACTAATCACTATCACTAAATACATAATTCAATTTACTCACAGACCAATCGAGCCAGTCTTCTCTTTCGATGGTGGCATCACTTATGTACAGGGTGACACAGCCCACTTCTTTAGGCTTGTTCGTCATGTCAGGGGTGTGCTGAGCATACCCCACCCCATACCATACCCCGTAGACATCCTCGATACTAACGCGGTGAGACCATTTGATACTGTCGCCACAGAAGCTGTTGACAGTTGTTACGAGGGCGTATATCAGTATGGAGTGAACGAACATGACGCCGCTGTGAGAGAAGCTACGAATGTGGTGCATATGGCGTCGCTGCCGATCTTGATTAGCCGGTCAATTAGCGAATACTAAATGCGTTTAATGTGTATCAATGTCATAGCAATGTATAACGTGTTGAATGCACTACACTGTTTTGTCATTATGACTGCATTGTTCGTTAAGAATAAGAAGAAAAGCAGAATAGTCATGTTTGTTACTGAATTTTGACAACATGCATTCACCCGTCATCAGACAATATTATTCTTAGTGAATTATGTAGTTTTTTATACGAGTAGGTATCTAATGTATATTTTATCTGTAACACTATTTCCATACACGTCCTAATTACCAATATACTATTATTACAGTATTTAAGCATAATTATTTATGTTTATAACCTTTAACTTTACTTTTATAAAAATGTTAGCTTTTCTCTCGTTAATTATTCGCGGGATAAAATAGCCTATAATCGTTTTTAGGGCCCCAGCTATCTCTTTACCGAAATGCAAATGAGGTAATGGACGAAGGGGTAAATAGACGAAAGAGGAAATGGACGAACCGGGAAATAGACGAATGAGAAAATAGACGAACGGGGATCGAGTAGACGAACGGGGAAATGGACGAAGGGTGCAGAATTGAAAAATGTTCTAATTGGTTCAAGCGTAAAAGCTTAACAAGCAAACTTACTTTTGCATTTATAATATTACTTAGATAACCAAACTCATACATACATACATATAATCACGACTATTATCCCCGAAGGATTAGTCAGAGACTAGGCAATCAGAGAAGCAAAAGTAGTCCTCCATAGTCCACTTTTCACCAAATAGCGACTGCACATGTGCTCAGCGTGACAGGTGGTGAGCCCATCGCCGCTCTATGCAGTTGGATGTTCATACATCTAACTAACGGACTAAAGAATGTTCATGCATTCTTTAGTCCGTTAGTCGTCTTTTACGACACCCAAGGGAAGGGAGGGGGTGGTAGTATTCTTTCACCACTGCGCGACACGGTTAACTAAATCCAATTTATTATAAACTAGCGGTCGCTCGCGGTTTCACCCGCGTGGTTCCCGTTCCCGCGGGAATATCTGGATAAAAAGTATCCTATGTGTTAATCCAGGTTATAAACTATCTACGCCGAATTTCATCCAAATCCATTCTGTAGTTTTTACGTGAAAGAGTTACAAACATCCATCCATACGTTCCCGTGGGAATATCGAGATAAAAAGTATCCTATGTGTTAATCCAAGTTATAAACTCTCTGTATGTCGAATTTCATCCAAATCCATTCAGTAGTTTTTACGTGAAAGAGTAACAAATATCCATTCATACTTACAATGAATGGATATTTGTTACTCTTTCACGTAAAAACTACTGAATTATATTTAACTATATAGCTGACCCGACAGACGTTGTCCTGTATTAATTATGAATATTGAAAAAATATAAAAAAGTGTTTATTTTATTTTTTTCTTTCCTAAGAACCTTCTCCTGACAATAACAAACACAACAAAAAAAGAATTA
Source organism: Scoparia ambigualis (assembly GCA_963921215.1). Classification (NCBI taxonomy): domain Eukaryota; kingdom Metazoa; phylum Arthropoda; class Insecta; order Lepidoptera; family Crambidae; genus Scoparia; species Scoparia ambigualis. The sequence goes on from OY992503.1 coordinate 16,966,063, forward strand.
GCGAAATCGGTCTAGCCGTTTACGCGTGATGGCGTGACCAAGGGAAATAGGGATTAATTTTTATATATATAGATAGGATATTACATTCATTGAGTCCCACAGAGCTGTGTTTGCGGCGGCTCATCAAAAAATACTACTTACCAACCCATGTCTTCCCCTGGGTGTCGTAAAAGGCGACTACCGGACTAAAAACTGAACGTACATTCAACAGCATAGAGTGGCGATGGGCTCTCACCTCCTTTCACGCTGAGCACATGTGTAATGGTTATTTGGTGAAAGGTGGGACTATGCCAGAGACGTGATTTTGCGGTCCGCATTACGGTAGTACTGTTAGTTATTCTGTGGCATTACCTAGTCTTTGACTGACCTTTAGAAGACAATAGTTATGAGTGTATGCATTTGTACCTCTCGTTGTTCCTTAGACAGATATTTAACTCCGAAAACTAACTTAAGTAATATGATAGTCTGGCCAACGAAAGCTGAACCAGAAAAAACGCGGCAATTTCTAAATAAACAAAAATTTTAACAAAAAAAAAACCGACTCAAAAAAATTTTACTGAAATAAATGCACTAAAACGTAAAAAATAATTGCGTAGTTTAGTTTGTTCAAGTTACTTGCAATATTAACCTTTATTTTACTCAATCTTATAGTCTTAAAAAATATTTTTGGAGTCGGTGCCAGCCAAGGTAAACATAAACATTAAAAGACATACTATATTAATTATTATATTAGCCCATATTGACCCACTGCTGGGCAAAGGCCTCCCCCCCCCCCCTTCCAGTATTCGCGGTCTTTTGCGTGTGTTGGCCAATCCTTCGCGTAAGCATGAAACTCATCTCTCCACCTCCGTCTGGGTCGGCCTTGCTGCCGTTTAACCCCATTGTCGTTTTTATTTATAAATATGTTTAATTAGCCTTTAACAGTTGTCGTGTTCATTAGTGAATAGATTTTATTAGTTATTGCTACATTGCTACATTGCTACAAGCTGGCACCGACTCCAAAAATATTTTTTAAGATTATAAGATTGAGTAAAATAAAGGTTATTATTGCAAGTAAATTGAACAAACTAAACTACGCAATTATTTTTTACGTTTTAGTGCATTTATTTCAGTAAAATTTTTTGGAGTCGGTTTTTTTTTTGTTAAAATTTTTGTTTATTTATCTGTGGTCTTCTTCATTAGTTCTACTTCATCAAATAATACTTTCTCAATGCAAATTCTTGACTTATTGCTGAAAATATCAAAATCGCTATAGGTATGCCTAGAATATTTGAGGAGTTCCTTTCATTCCTGAGGATTCCATCATCAGAACTAGATTTTGATAAAAATGGGACCAATCTGGAAGTATATCCTTTCAAATAAAAAAAGATTTTTCCAAATCGGTGTATAAATGAGAGCTGCAATTTCTCAGATAAAATTTTAATTTGACATACGACATGAAACCTCAAATAGACACACATAGCTCAGAACATTAATATTGTTCTGAGACACATAGAGACAAAGTGTTGCCAATCAAATAACTACTTTCGTTGGCCAGGCTCTATTACCTATTATTTCCAAAATCAAATTGTAAAAAAAATCTCCGTAGTACACCGTGTTACGAAAATTTTGCTACAAAATTTCGTAGTCAATATGTAGTATAAAGTAGATAATAACTACCCTGAGCCGGGGTGGTTCCCAGCGGGAGGTAGATTAAGATGTATATTTATGTAAGTAACATTGTTGTATTGAGGCAGTTAAAGAGATAAAGATAGCCAGTTCCTCAATAGATGAGGGTTTCGAGGCCCTGTGTCCACTTTCCATCCCTAGTCAATGAGGACCGCGCACCGGTGCACTGCAACAGACCACTATTAATGAGCCCCACACCGCACAGCTTATTGTTGTAACTAATTGAAACTAATATTATTATAATTTAGTGTCATCCATCACTCATCAGCCACATTTAATTGGGTCATATTCAAAATTTTTGTACCACCACTAAAAGTAAATAAAAATGAAAAATGTGTTAAAAATGAAAACTGTAACAAAAAAATAACAAAATAGAACTATTACGGTCATTTCACAATCATTAAAAAAACACATATTGTGTCATTGAATTATCTTTAATTACCTACTGAAAAGCGTTTTAATAATATTTATATCATTTTCCTTTTTAAAAGAATCAGTATCAGTTTAGAAAAAGAAAACTTAAAGAATACAGTGATTTTGTACTACTATCAGTCTCAACAGTTTAAAATTTACCCGAGTAATAAAATTATTAATATTTGAGACTTTAACTAAATCACAATGTATGTGTGAGACAAGTAAAAACATATATATAAATTATATTACAAATCAAAAACACAAACTTTAATTTTATTCTAGTTAACAATAAAAATGACGACAAATCACAACTAAAATTAAAAATGAAATATATTTCCAAACGATAAAACATTTTTAAAACACAAACTTGAAGCTGACCCCGGTTAAGGGGGTTTGTGAATTATACGTTGCCCAGTGCTGCGCCCATTAAAATAAATCATTTTATGTAAAAACAGAGATTACAATAGGCAATAGCCCCACAGACGTATATTATACGCCTGTGAATAGCCCATACTTCTTTTTGTTACGTCATCTTTGTAACGTAACAAAAATATGTAACAAACTGTCACAAAATGAAATAAAATCACTGTTTAAATATATCGCCAATAACCTAAAATTACATCAATAATAGCTCTTGAGTTAAAAACCGTTATTAGTTACTGTTCTAGAAAAAAAATACTATAAAAATATGGCGATACAATTAATCATAAACTTACCAAACAAAAGGAAGACTAAATTCTTGAATTTCTTGACGGACGAAACGCTTGATGATTTTTTAGAAAAAACGCCAACAAGATGGCTGAATGTCAAAGCTCAGCTGCCTGATTGATTGATGCTAAATAAAAGTGTAGCCTTCTCTAAATATTTTTGCCCTAGAATGAATATCAAACATGAAATAAAATGTGAACTAATTTTAAAGTAAGTAATTTTTATATTTTTTTATCGTAAATAATGTTGACGCTTATATTAAATATCATAGAATTTATAATGGGTAAGTTAATTTAAGACCAAGTTTCAAGAAATATCCGATGCAAAAAAACCGTAATTGTTTGTTGTTACGCTAGACTATTTTGGGTCAAGGATATTTGTATGGAGAGCACTACGGTCTAAAATTTTATTTCACTTTTAAATTTAAAGACAACTAAATAATATGTATGTGCGGAAAAGGCTACATCATCATTTTATAACTTGTCGTCATACGCTCGAGCTTTTTCTATAAAATAATTATAATAAAATCGCGCGCCACCTCAGAGGATATGACAAAAATGGATGTTTAACATGAATGTGAAGGGAGGGATATAAGAGTAGGTGTAGACTAAAGAAACGATGTATAGTCCGTGTAAAACATGACATGGGTAAGAAAGAGTGAGTGTAGAGATGGCAGCTGATAGAGGAGAATGGACGAAAAAGATTACCTAATAGGGTAAGTAGGTATACGGTGGTATAGACAAAACTTTCGCGTTGCATTGTATTAAAACTATGTTAGGGGCCGTCCATTAATCACGTGAGGCTTGAAAGGAGAGGGAGGGGTTCGGCAAAAATCACGAAATATCACAAGGGGGAAGGGGGGTGTAGAAAGATATCACGTGTATTTATTTTTTCGTCAAAAGCGCTATTTCTAAACCAAAAGCGACCTGTAGTGTGACCTTGACTCGCCGTTGTAAAAAAAAACAACCTGCAACCTATCTGTCCAGACATTTAGACGGTTAGCCGTAAACTCCATTTATTATTATTATTTATTTTAATGCTAAAAAAACATCTTGACGTTAAATAGACGTTTTAATAGGTATATTTTTTTATTTTGTGTATGATAAAGTAATTTTTCTATTATTCTTTTCTGCATTAAATATTACTTTCCTCTGGGTAATTATACACATTACGTTCAACTCACTTTGCTTACAATGTGCCGAAGGAAATTTTAAAATGCCACTAAGCCGCTGTAATTTTTCATATGGTATTTTTCATAAACACTTTCCCTCAATAAATGGCCTTTAAAATTGATTAAGTAATGAGAAATTTGAGCTAGGCATTTGACCTACCCATAAAATTTGTTGATTTCTATTTAGCTGTGCATATCCCAAGGTTTTTATGAAGTGTAGAATGTTATAATTTTTATTAACGTAAACCTTTGAAAGTGTTTGAATGTAAAGAGTAATTTCTGAAAATACTGATCCGATTCTAAAAATCTTTTACCTAAAAAAGCTATTATAGTATCCTTGGGTAATATTATAGGCTATATTTATTTTTTATTATAACAGTACCTAATTAATACCTATTGATAGTATAGGTAGAGATCACAGATTTCCATTCCAAATAATAACAGTAAATCAGTGTTTTTGTACAGTTTAATAATATTATAAAAGAACAACAAATATTTCTTATAAAATATAAGTCTACCCAACAAGAAATATAACTACTATATATCGATATAACAATTATACGATATTCACAAGTAAAAACGACACTTATATATTTTTATAGAATACAGAAAAAGTCAGTCGAATGTCTTAAATTTTAAAATACTACACAAAAACGTATTGGTCTCTAGCAAATACACAACTTGTGTCTCTAGACGTCAATTGTATGATTAATTCTCAGAGTCTCGCAGAGAGTTTGCTCGTGCCTAAATAAAACGAATAAAATTCGTTTATTATTTTAATAGACATAACTGTACTTCAAACCACACTCCACGGTCTACCCTCGCGATCTCCATACCGCAAGAAAAATCGAAACAAGAATAAAGTACGAGACAGTCAAACTAGTCGCCGAGTTATCGCACACCCTCTTCAGTGCCGACGTGGACAGGTGCTTCAATGTGAACACGTTGTGTATGCTGGCCAGATCTTCGGCGGTGAGCTGGTTCTCGTTTCTGGATAGGACGACGCTGAACAGCTGCGAGTTGGGCAGCCGCATGCAGAAGTTCAGCACCAGGTGGTTGTTGGCCACCTTCAGCACTTGGATGACACCGCCGAAGAAGCGGTACATGTTGTCGACGGCTGTAAACGGAGAGATGTATATTAACAACTTGGTGCGTGGAGAGAAAAACGGTCGCGGGAACTCCTGGCTTTGAGAAGTAGGTACAGTGCCAGCATAACTAACCCATAGAACAGTTAAACGTTCTTTAGCTATTTCGTGCCGAAACGTCATTAGATACAGGCTTTTAACCAATGTTTGTGTGTCATTTGTACGACTGTCATCTTACGGCAATCTTTTAAACACCATGATCGATGGGCGAGCCATATGTTTTGTCAGGTGTCCTGCCGTATGGCAAAATATTTATTGTCGAATTTTACTTCCCAAAAAACTTATCGCACTAGTTTCATTTATCAAATGAATCTTTAGCAAATGTAGTGCAATTTAGAAAATTTGACCGGCAGAACCGGCCAGCAAGCCGAACTGACGTAGTGAGCGTTAGCCGTCTGCGACGATAAGGACGGACCGCCGCCGCGCCGGAGCCCCGCAGCACCGGAGCCGTGGCAGAAACCATAGTCTGTTGTAAAATAGAGTTTAATTGGTCAAGTTTTTTTTAATGCAGTGAATTTGGACTCTTTTGTAAATCGTATGCTATGTAATATTTTGGGACGACTATGTTTTAAGCCAACATGCATTTGACTAAATAATAAGACTTCAAACTATCGCGTTGCATTGCATTAAAACTGTTTTAGCGAGACCTAACACGATTAATTTTGTAAGTAAATACATATCTACTTGCGAACTACGCTTGTGACCATGGCCGCAGCATCGCGGCCGAAACGTCAAGCAGTAAGTAAATATATACTTACTTACAAAATTAATCGTGTTAGGTCCCGTTAAAACAGTTTTAATGACTAAATAATACTTGGTAAATTGAAACATTACCATGTACCTAATTATCTTGCCAAAAATAGTTTTTAAAATAAGTAATTATAAATGAAAATTTGGGAAAAATAGTTAGCGATATGATACTTTGGGAAACGTTTTTTGCCCATACATATGTAAGTAATCCGTTTTGACATCTTATGAGCTCTATACATCTCGACTGTGATTTCAACAACTTCAATCTACTAACGAGAATTCAAACTATCAACTTATTCTCACAGGATGGAGATATGTAATATTATGCACAAATTTATTATCCTATTTCGATAAAAACGTTAAATACAACTGCAAAATTACTACAAAATTCGAAAATGGGCATTTTACGCAAAAATCACAGTCGAGATGTAATAGGCCTCTTAACACATTCACAGGGCGCCGCCGTGGGTTTTCAATTGTGTCTGGTTTTCTGGCAGTCAATGTGTTAAAGAACGTTTCATTTTTCTTTATTTGAATACTTAAACAAGATTCAGGATACAGAACCTAGGATTATTATCCATTAGTAGAAAAAAGTTTTTATAATTAAAAGATTTTAAAAGAAAATGCAGAAATGCTACAGACTATACCTATTGTAAAGGCTAATTAAGGAATGTAGTCTATTTTCATCTACACTAAAGTCTACGGCTTGTCAAAGGCTTTGACTGGCCCGAGCGGCAGACCAAGAGAAACCTAATTAGAGGGGGTAAAAAAGTAATCAAAGCCTGTGGCTTGGAGCTTTTGAATTCAAGCAAATATTGTAACAAAAACTGAAAATATCATAATTAGCTGGTATATTATACAAAGCTTATATGTTTCGATAAATAACGTTATCTTTTATTAAAGTCAGGATTAACGTAATAAAGCTATCATTATACAAAACATGTATAACCAAAAAAGACAAAACACTAAAGATGTGTGTGTGTGCTCATTAAATACTCCTTGTCGAATAGCCAATTCTTACTACCGACTTTCGACAGCCTTTACACCAGTTGTGATTAGACAGTCCAGTAAAAAAATCTTCTTCTTCTTTAGTCGGGCACTCTTGACAGAGTGGTCGTGGTTATGGGGGGGTCTGGGTGAATGACGGCTCTCGTTATTCGTCTCCATTCGGCTCTGTTAGTGGCATTGTGTGAGCATGGTAGATTGAGTGAGGGATCTAATGAGGTCTATCCATCTGGTTGGAGAGCGACTACGGGATATCTTGCCTTCCATTCGGCCCTGAACTACGACACGCTCCATTGAGTCTTCGTTGCGAGTTATGTGCTCAAAGAACTTCAGTATTCGTATATGAACAGTCGAAGATAATCTTTCCTTTATGTGAAGCTCTTTTAGGATCGATATATTGGTACGGTGAGCAGTCCATGGAATCTTCAGAAGACGTCTCCAGCACCACATCTCTAGTGCATCGATTTTCCTTCTCTCCTTTAGCCTCAAGGTCCACGTCTCTGCTCCGTAAAGAAAAATCGGAAAGACAAGACTTCGCATTAGTCGCACTTTAGTGGTTTTTGTTATTCTGCGGTCTTTCCAAATTCTCTTGAGCCTCTCGACGGCAGATCGCGTCACAGCACAACGCCTTTGTATCTCGTCTTCACAGCCTCCGGTATTTGTAATGTTGGAGCCCATGTATATACAGTCGTGGTCAACTAATTAGGGACATTCAAGATAGTGAAGAGCAATAACCGGTTATGTACATATAAATATAAAACCCTATTGATTTTTCAGCACCTATTATTTGCATAATTTGGTCCGATTACTATACTATAAATGGCTGTAAATAAGAGAATAATTAAATAGAAAAAAGTATTTAATATCAAAGGTTGGACATGTATTAAATTTTAAGGTATAATTATGTAGCTGGACATTTAATTAAGGACAGTAAAGTATAATGATGAATAGAGTTAAACAAAACGAATAATCTCCAGTATTATAATATTTTTAAAAGCTCCATTTTATTACGTGTAAAATCAGTACCCAGTAGCAAAACCTTTGTTAGTAATTACCGCTTGACACCGATGTGGCATAGACATTATCAGTTTCTGACATGTTTCGATAGGAATGTTTGCCCATGCCTCACAAAAAGCTTGATTAAGTTGATCTAAAGTTGTGGTACGATAAGTTGAAACTTTTTTCTTGATTTCGTGCCAAAGGTGCTCAATTGGGTTGAGGTCCGGGCTATTTGCTGGCCAATCTAGCACCGATACTGACTGACTGGTAAGAAACGACTTGACTGAACGGGCGGTATGTTTCGGGTCGTTATCATGCTGAAACGTCCATATAATAGGGAGATGCTCCTCAGCATAGGGAAGCATAGTTTCCTCCAATATTGTTTTGTATTGATGTTGGTCTAAGTTACCCTGAACTTTTCTCACAGGTCCCACTCCACGTCCAGAAAATGAACCCCAAATTTTAATGTTTCCACCGCCATGTTTCACCTGCTTTTTTGTGAATCTTGGATTCATTTCCGCTTTTACAGGACGCCGTACGTATTGCCTTCCATCTGAAGAAATTAAATTAATCTTGGTCTCGTCAGAGAATAATACATGTTGCCATTGGGCGTAGGTCCAATGTCCATATTTACGTGCAAACGCCAAACGAGCATTTCTATGTTCTTTCTTCAACAACGGTACTTTGCGAGCCACTCTTCCGAACAACCCTGCTTCTACCAGACGTCGTCGAACGGTCCTCGCTGATACACCGGCTCTTTCGTCTGCCACAAACACTTCGTGTTTAATTAAAATAGAGCCTAGAAACGGATCTTTCTTAGCTAACCTGGTTATCATTCTATCTTCTTGCGGAGTTGTTTTTCTCGATCTTTTTGTCCTGGGCACATTTAAAGCTGTGTTATTGCGCCTGAAATGTTGCACTGCATTGCATACCATAGTTTTTGAACAATTTAAATGTTCTGCTATCCCTCGGTATGACCAACCACGCTCGACAAACTTCATGATAATTGTTCGTAGTGTTGGATCGCAACTTTTATTTTTGCCCATATTTCTTCAAAATAATTCTCAAAACTTAAAATTAAAAATCTGGATTGCCGCCAAAACTACCACAAAACAATAAAAGAAGAAATAAAAAAGTATTGAGATTCAAATTTTGAAAATAGAACGCAATATCTCAGTGTCCCTAATTAAATGGCCAGCCAGCATTCTTTGAACAAATAGCACACTGATAATCTATCAGCTATACTGTAAAGAGGTTTAATGTTTAAGAAGTTGTTATTGTTTGTATAATCGGGCACATCAATGACTAATTATACTTACGTGTAAAAGATATGGAATATTGTTAAGACTCGTTGGAAAATAAAAAATAAATTCACAATTTGGCTTAACTAGAGATTGTCCCTAATTAGTTGACCACGACTGTATATCTCTGAACAACATCACAGTTGGCTATATTTTTGACGGTCGGTTGGTTGTCTTCAGCTCTATCTACTATCATCATTATGGTCTTGTCACGATTGATAGCAAGTCCAAGGCCAATACTGGTTGTTTCCAGGCATTTCAGGAGATGTTCCATTTTTTTTTTTTTTATATTTGTTCCATGAAGGAACAGGCTAAGGTCTGAGCCATACTGCCTAATCATTAGTTTTTTATTTGTTTTTTCCCTTGATGATAATGAGTGATGATTAAGATGAATGATAAATGATGTTCCCCAAACCCCTTGAGTCCTCAGTAAAGATGTGGGACTTTACTGAGGTCTCACGCGGACTACTTGAGAGAATTTGAAAAGTGATGTTGCACTGTTTTGTTTCATTTGCCAACACTCATGCACGTTCACAAACACTTAACGGTTAATAATCCACTATTATTTCACATTAATATTCGAAAAAACACAAATTTTAGAAAATAAAACAAAACTGCAGACATGACGCTTCACTTTCCCGCCAAGAAGTTCCTGGAGATGTTCCATATCTCTTTAGATGTTGTAAGAAGTGTAGTGTCATCGGCATACCGTAAGTTACAAATTTTCCGACCTCCAATAGAAACACCTTTGTCCCATCCTTCCAGGACAAGTTGCATTATGTACTCGGTGTAAATATTAAAAAGCAATGGATATAGAATGCATCCCTGTCTAACACCAGTAAAAAATTACTGATGGGATATTTGTTTACTGTGTGAACATTTATATATCCCTGTAGAACATCTTCATCCCGTAAAACTAATGAGACAATCAAAGGTGTAACTTTACTTACATCGGCTAGGCACGTCCGTAGGCCAGAATCCTTTGTGTGAAGTATTGACTTTGATATGGTAGTCGTCCCGCCAGAGACCCTCATGCCACTCCAGCACGAAGTGTCGCACCCTGTAGTGCTCAGGTAGACCGTACTGGCGGTTCACGTAAGGCGAGTTTGTCAAAGGTGGGTACGGCGTAGGTGGCGTGGGCTGTAACAAAAAAGAAAAAAATGGCTAACGATTTAACAATGGAGGTTGGCTACATTTTGAAAAGGTCACAGTAGCTTTCCGTTCTTTTTTCATTTGAATTCGTAACTCTATCATTTGTTTTTTTTTCATTAGTTAATTGAATAGGTTTAACTCATAGTGTAATTCGATAGCCAATTGTAAAGAAACTCTGAAGTCTCTCAACTTACTAAGTTTTTTGTTAATAAGCCGCCGTAAACATAATCCTCAAACTTTCGAATCTGTATTACAGGGCAATAGGGATTATATTCAGTTATCGTTTTATTGTCCCTGTGAAATATGTATTCGTGTATATACCACATGCCTAACACAGTTTCTTCATCAAAATCGTTGATTGGGTTCAAATTTGGACAATAATTCACGTGCACCGCGTAGGACGTAGTTATGACTAACACCAGGAGTGTGAAATACATTATTGAATTAGTTGAAATTGGAGTGCCTAATTAAATATAGTTGTGGAGTGACCGAAGGCGAGTCTCTAATTAGTGAAGACTCATATCTCCCTCCTGGTTGTCGTAAATGACACGATTAACCTATTAATTGAGGCAATGAACACCACATCCCGTTCGTAATGTCCGCCATAATGCCCGCCGTCTCAACATAATGTGCATGCATATTTCCATATTGTTAACGATCAATCAGCGATATCGCCTCCGTTTGCGTTATCTTTAGAATTTGTAGTCTTTATGGCATGAAATATATTAAACCTACATGCTTAAATAGACCTTAATATACCTCTTTGCATTTCCTTAAAAAAGTGGAATCTGTAACGATGTTATTGAACAAAAAACATGTCATTAAATGTAAAGGATTTTGCTACGAAGCACGATTGTATCTGTATTTCTGAAGTAGTGCTGTAAACTTTTTAAAATACATATTGAAAGAATGACAAACCATTACGCTTTGTCATTCTTATCGATGGCGTCAAATGCATCTTGCGTTTTTTTGAGCTCAAATCGATAACTCTTTTCTTCCTCTTTCTACTTTCTTTTATATATATCTATATATCGGTGATATACTTATCTCCTTAGCAATTGAACCTGATAAATAGTTAATAAATAAAGTAAATTATTATATTTCTAATAATAAACCTTTAGTTTTATTTTATATTTTTGCTTAAATAAATATTGTGTTCAAATAGTTTATACAAAGTATAACAAAGGAATGAAGGCAACGTTCGTTTAAAATGCTTGAGCTTCTGTTAAAATTGATAATTTCGACAGTAAATAGGTTTTATAAAAAGGAAATACTGACATTTATCTTTACCACCCACGCAGGTCAACTTTAGTAGGTACCTACCTCTTTGTTTGTTTCATCAATTCCACAAAGAAAATTAAAGAAAAAAAGTATGAACAAAAACCAACCTCAATGTATAGCTCCTTTATGTCGACATAGAAGCAGTCCCTCGTATGCTCTATTTTGTATTCGCCTTTCGAGTGGGGTATTTTTTCTACACCATACCAGACACCGGTTATTGAATCTAAATTGATTTCACCATAATAAGGAGACAAATCGTCGCAGTACTTGTGATTTTCAAAATAATAATTGTTTTCACTAAAACACGCTACGAATCCGACACACAGGGAAAATAATAGCAGAGTGTATGCCATTTTGGTTTAACCGGATAAGGATAACCCGGATATAATCGGATAAACGTTTCGGATAAACTGAACCGGGAGTACCAGGCGACTATACTCGCGAAGAGGTCTCGTGCAGATTAACCGGCGGATAGAGTAGAAGCGAACTCTCTCGGACATGTAGGCGGACTGTCAAATGAACTGTCGACTGGCGATGCCTCTCGGACGGACGCCATCGCTCGGGGTAATTTACTCATTATGCGGGGAATACTTCCTTAATAAACATTATCACGTTGACAGTCCCCTGCAGACAAATTGGGCACTTGTGCATTTTGTACTTACATACACTGACAATATGGAAACAGCTGTGTGTCACGTTTTCTAAGCTACCTGCCTCTTTCGTTAGAAATAAAGCTCCGCTGGAAAAGCTTACAGCTTTCTTAAGGTTTTATTCAACAGTTAGTCGAAGTTTTTCTCTGGCAAACGCTTTCCTCGGCATACTTAGAGGCCAGGATCGCAGAAACGGCGGAAAGTAGGGTGCTAAAAATCAATACTATGCTATGACGTCACGCGGGGTCGGCATCGATCGCGTTGCGATTAGACGGCGATGTGGAGTATAATATTGATTTTACCAATTGCCGTGCATAAACGGTGTTACAACTACACTCTCAACTGGATGACGCATTCAGACATTGCCCCGTTAAAAGAGAGGAGTGATAGCTGCTTCTCTTTCTAAAAATTTGCAATCTTATTCATGTGATGTTGAATATTATTTGTGTTGCGCCAAGTTGTTTTTTACCATTGAAAATGGTTATCAGATGCAAATCGCATGAGACGTATTTTTGGCCATAGCTCCGAGGATTTTGGGAGGATTGAGATGGAAATAGTACCAAGAGTTGAGGAATTTATCGAGACACGTGTAAGTGTTTGAATTTTGGTAATAAACTGGTAACTTTTTTTTAAATTTTAAAAATGTAAAAAATATCTTGTTTTGTACTAAATTGTAAATATTTCAGAAAAAAACAAACTTAAGAAAAAATGAAAAAAGGAGTCCTAGTTTAGCTACAAAACAGCGAAAAAAAATTTTAAAATCGGTTAATAATTGTGACCTGTAGGTGGTCCCTTTAGATTTGGAATTGTAGTAAAACGGGTATTTCCGTATATAAAAGTGGTGTAGCTTCTATGATTATTGACCGACCTACATAGTAAGATGCGGCTGCAAGCAAGAAGTGCATTCGAGTTAGGATTTCGAATTTCACTTAGGTTGTAAAAGAAATGAAAATGTTATTCTCTGTGTTGTGCAGTGTTATACATTCGTATATTATAATTCCACTTGTAAGTAATGTAGTGTTGTAATTTTAGGGAAGTATATCTTAATAAGAATTTCTTATTATTCGACTTGTAACGTGTTATTCAAAATAAAATATATATTTTCTGGTTTGTATTAATTTTCAATGCTCCGATTCTTGCGGGGACTGCGAAATCTGTTTATTTTTAATTATCATACCTACTATTAGTAACAATAAATATTTGGGAAATGCTAAGTATGGTTTGGTTGCTTGTGTAAGTGTAAACAATAAATAAAAGCCATTTTATTTGATTTAAAACAATAAACAACTGTAGCTATCTATCAATATTGTTTTCACTATTTCTTTTTTAAACAAAATATTGTAACTTATTAGTCATCACTCCTAGGTTATAATAAATTGAGATGTCAGATTCTTACTAAGCCAATTGAGCTATTTATCAAATTCTGAAGTAGTTTAATGCAATTTTAACCCTTGTCTGATTTAAGAAATCAATTGCCAAATGTATATAATGTTTGTTCGTTACTGTCAGGACATGGCTACAAACCCTTTTAGAAATTCGTAATGTGATACGGGGTGTTTATGCAGACGAAGTCGAGGGCGGGATATTAGTTTGGTCGTAGTACAACCTTCGATTATACAACATTAGTGAGTTTCGCGCATGGTACCTAACCTGCGCAGGGTGGGGGACCCCGTCCGTGCCGGGATGACGTGTTGCGCCGTGATTGAACTCGAGGCTGCTGGTACCAGGGCAGCAGCAATCCGCAGGGTATCGCGGTGTAGCAGACGGTGCTACGGGCCACGCGTCACCCGTAGTTACCGGCTATGGCTACGGAAACTTCCCTTAACTACGAAATTTGTTACTTACAAAGTCTCTTCTAAGCACTCTGTGGTATACAATGGACAATAAGTAATGTAGACTTATCATTAGCCGTAACGGCTTACATAAAAACCTTATTAAAGATTGCAAATTTATACCTTGAGGTAAATTCACATACAAGTACCTATTTATAGCATGGTTTTTAAATATTTTTGGAGAAAGGACCGCTGTTACACACTTATTACTAAAACGAAACCAACCCCAATGTTTTCTTACTTTATTATCATCTAATATATTATAATATAATATAATAAAATCTAAACACCCTTAAAAATTACTTATGTAATGCTGTAGAAGTTAAATTAGCAAAATGTGTTTTTTTATTACTATCAAGATAGAGCTAGCATTAAAATTTATTTAAACGCTGCTTAGTTGGCTTTTATTTTTAACTTACGTCGACTCAAGAAACAAGATACGCCAACAACCTTAACTTACCAACTTACATCCACAGTACACACATTACATGAGTACTACATTCATGTACTCTACTACCAGGATATCATAGACATAGAGAAGTGATATGAATTTAAGTTTAGTCGTAGGGCTACTAGCACCAAAACCTTAAATCTCAAACAAAGGAGTTTGGAGCTGGATTAGCTCTAAATCTTTAAGTAAATGTTTTGGTGCAAGCCGCTTTACAACTGCCATGAGCGAGACATGAGTTGTTTAAGAAGCTTTAATTGAAGATATTTAACAATGATACAAAAATTCGGAAACATACTATTTATTATGCTTTTTCTTATACTTTTGATTAATATTGTAATTCAGAGAAAAATTATTTACCTACTACTTACTAGCGGTCCGCCCGCGACTTCGACCGCGTGAATACGCCGTTACCCCTTGACGAATTTCCAAAAAAAATCTTCTAAGGAAACATTGTCCTAACTATTAGAAACACAACAAAAAAAGAATTAGCCAAATAGGTGCAGCCGTTTTGAAGTGATACGCGTACAAAAATTTTTTATTAACATAGATCTTTGATTATATACATGTCTAGATAGAGCCTGGCCGTAAAAAAACGTAGAAAAATTGCAGTGTTTACCTCTCGCGTTTCGGTGAAATTGTTCGCAAAATGACCGTTTGCTCAGTGAAATTCTGGCGAAACTACAAAAGAAAATTTTTTTCGACAAGGAAAGTCACGTTTCATCCGTAAGTATCAATAAATTTTAATGAAAATTTAAAGTTTAACAATAATAACAGCCATGTTGTTTTTGCTCCGTGCGGCCATGTATGCGTAGTGTTGCTGGTATTAAAATGTAGAATTCCCATTATTGGTGGCAGAATATAAAAGGAGGTTCAAATATAATAAGTATGATAAAAAATACTCAGTCTTGTAAGTTAGTATTTATACATGGTCTTGTTGTAAATAAAGTAAATACATTAAATATAATTGTTATTGGAACGCTTTCAAAGTTTTTTTTAAAAACTGTAGTCTGATTTATAAGAGAGTGAATAAATGTCACGGTTCCTATTCGATGCCGAATGTTTGTAAACATATTACTGTCATTTGTGCAAATGTCTAGTCAATAGGATTTTTACCGTTTTTTGAAAGAAAGACAATAGTTAACTGTTTTCTTGTGAATGTCTCTCAAGAAAAAGTAAAATACTACTGCAACTAGGTATAACAGTAATCTGTTTACAAACATTTGTCATCGAATTTGGCTGGATTATAGGTTCCATTCTAAAACAAGTAAAAATATAATACCTACTGTAATATTATAATACTATTATTATAAATTGTTATTGTGGTATGGTATCGTATCGATATTCGAAACGAATATAAAAAATATTATGTTTGAAATGGAATGTACGTAAGTATTTATGTAAGTAGTGTGTGTGTAGGGGATGGTACTATGTATGCTTCAGAGCTCGACGGCGCATCGGCTAGCACGTTTGGCTTGCGATCTTGCCCGCTAAGCAACTTTCGCAATGCCGGGTCAGTGGATGGGTGACCAAATTTAAAACATCTCGAGCTTCTCCGTGCTTCGAAAGGCACGATAAGCCGTTGGTCCCGTTTGTTGTCGTAAGATGACAGTTGTTAAAACCCACCAACACGCATTGCGCCAGCGTGGTGGGTTATGGCCCAATATTCCCAGCAGTCGGACGTTTATAGGCTGATGATGATGATGATGAAGATGTTTGAGAAAGTGCGGGTATATTTTTGTGCTCCTAAAAGGTCAATATTTCTCGTCTCATGTAGGTAAACTATTGGGCACCGATATTGATGAGCAGTCATCACATTATGTAACCTTTACAACTGTTCGACCACATAGCAAACATTTTAATTTTCAGATTTCCAACTGATCCGGTAGAAAGAAGTCGTTGTCGAAATATTTAACTACAAGGTTTCAACATAATAAAAAATTAGAGACCATGAAAAATGATGTAACATCCAAACGTATTAGAAAAAAGTAAAATATAAAGTAAGAAAATGTAATGGTTATTAAGAAAATAGGTAATAAATGTAAGGAAAATAATGTAAAGCATAAAAGAAACAATTTATTAGATAATAAGAAACATGTAATTGTAAAATTGTATAACAAAAAAAAAAGAGAAAAAAAAGAAAGAAATGTACAAAAGTAAAAAGAAAAAGAAATGAAAAGAAAAGAATTTAAAGTAAAATTGATAAAAAAGAAAGAAAGAAAAGAAGTAAATAAAGTAAGTAGAGCTCATAAAGCTCCAGTTATTTTAATTAATCACTTTGAAAGAAAAGAAAATAGACACAAAAGAACAAAAAACCCTGCCAAAATAGCGGAAAGCAGTAGATAAAAAAAAAACATCCAAACGAAAGTTATTTAACAGGTTCACTGTCCCGCGGACCACATATGATCCATAACAATTGATTAACCTATTGTTTTATTTTTGGACAGTGAACCTGTTAAGAAAACAAATACAAAGAGAACGCCATTAATTGTTTTGATTTTAATTTAAAATATTTAAATTTCTAATTAAAAAATCAATTTTGATTAAGTATTAAATATAAATCATCCTGCCTGTTGCTTCTATTTCGTCCCTATTACAAACATATCACACCCACGCAGGCTTCCATTAGCGCATTATTTTATTGTACTCGCCCTCGCCTTCAATCATCCATTTTTTCTAAACACACCAGCTTCTTTTATGCGTTATACCTACATATACGATAGACATACCTAATTTAAAAAGTTATGTTATGTTATGAATCATTTTAAAATTATATTGTGCGTAAATATTTTTTCCCTACTTTATCGGAAATTAGGCAATCGCTGGCAACCATTCGCGCTAGTGTCAGATACGCGGCTGTCACGCACACTTCAAATTCAATACAAAAACCGGGCGGATTTTGAGAAGCGTTTGTACCGCGATGCTCCGTCTAGACATGTATATAGTCAAAGATATAGATATAGACTAGCGGTCCGCCCGCGACTTCGTCCACGTGAACACCCACCCCGTACCCCTTGACAAATTTCCAAAAAAGTATTTTACAGAAACCTTGTCCTAACTATTAGAAAAACAACAAAAAAAGAATTAGCCAAAGAGGTGCAGCCGTTTGGAAGTGATACGCGTACAAACATTTCGGCAATTGATTTTTATTATTATAGATGAGATGTAGGTATATTATTGTAGCTATGCAAAATACCTTCTAATGGAGAATAGTAAATGTTACCAAAATGAATAATACATATAAATCCCTAGAACAAATACTAGGACATCATAAAATATCGGGTATGTGATATAGGTACCTCTAATCTAGACCCAGATCTGCCGCCACTGTGTATAGCTCTGACCTCTTGGTATACATTAGACTTCAAAACGGGGACAACAAGGCAGTAAGTAGGTAGTACTTCACTCACATACCATCTATACGTGTGTGTGTGTGTGTTATGTTATGTTAAACAGCTGTTTACATCACAATCGGCTGTCGGACAATATTTTGCTATTTACCAAGCATTATAAACATTGTTTAAGTACAGTAATCGGTTGTTTAGCTTAAACATGGAGGCGACTCCGGTTACATATTGGTTACCGCATCATGTCATCAAATTAAACTTAATTATAAAATTAAAACCCAATACTTATTAAAATTAAAGACGATTTGACTTTAAATCTTTGAAGAGATAACGTATTAAATTATTTTAAACATTTTGAAATAATTTTGCTGCTCTTCGTGCATTCTAAAGAAGTCGCGATCATCTTGAAAAAATAAATGTTTGATTAATAGGTCAAGGATCATAAGACCGCCGGCGGTCCCGAAACAATTGATTTTCAATTGGCTATTTGACATTTGTAACAATAAAATATGAAATATGTCGGAAATGGTAGGATAGGATTAAACGATAATTATCCAATAGTTTTTTTTATTAAGATAAATTGTAAATATTTTATTTTTACAAAATAAATTTGCGTTTTTTTATCTGTGGATTACAAGACCCGAAACACGGGCGGCCATGATTGAGCTTCATGTGACGGATTGTGACGTCACATTTCACAAAGTATACAGAAACTATCTGTCAGGTTTCAAGTTAAGTTTCTATATTTATTGAAATGTGACGTCACCGAGCAAAATGTCACGTGACCAACCGTTTTCGCACGAAGTTTGAAATCAACAAAGAAAAATATGTTTTTTTCTGTTAAATAAAGGTTTTTCGAGAAAGAAAATATTGTACGGGGTATAAAATAAGCGTTTGTAACTTTTTAAATACTTTTTCGAAAACTGTCAAGTAGCCAATTGTGTCTGGTTTTACGGTTAAATAACTGACACAACAGTTTAGTACACATTGACAGAAGAAATGATGCTAAATAACAAATACGTTAACACTATGGTCATGGCATGACTAAACAGGGATTTTGTTTTATAGTAATAAAATCCTAAAATAACATTAAATGATGTCGTTTGGCTCTATGCAAAGGCATGCTGATACACTGACATCTTTACAAGTAATGTTAATACCATTCGATCTAATTAAGATAATTAATGGAATCAGGCGTTACTTTGCGGAAATCCATGATATACAAAAATGGAATAAAAATATGTAAGTTAATCCCGCTAACTCACTAATTTATTTAAACCATTCGATCTTTTTTGACATTTTCATTCAAAAACATTTAGTTAATAAACAGCTGATTAAAAATTCCTGGTGAACACAAAAAAAAAACATTTAAACAATTTTTACAAAATAACCGAATGATTATAAAATCCTTGGTTACGTTTTAGTTCATGAACTCGACCCTTAGACGGCCTAAATTATAAAAAAAATCCTTCTAAACAATGTATTATCAATGTATCGCTAATACTGCAAGTGGTTAATCAATGGCTATTTAACAATTGTAACAATAAAATATGAATATTACGGAAATGGTAGTTTATAATTTATCGATAATTATCCAATAAGTATTTTTGGATAATTTGTTACTAAATATTTTATTTTTACAAAATAAATTTGCGAGTTTTTATCTGTAGGTTACAAGACCCGAAACACGGGTGGCCATGATTGAGCTTCGTGTGACGTCACATTTCACAAAATTATCAAAATCCATCTGTCAGGTTTCAAGAGATTTGTTTGTTTTTATTGAAGTTTACCGTCACAGGGCAAAATGTCACGACACCAACCATTTTCGCACGAAATTTGAAATTAATGAAGAAAAATATGTTTTTTTTCTAATACTTAAATAAAGCTTTTTCGAGAAAAAAATATTGAGAGATGAATATACAGGCGTTAATAATTTTTAAAATACCTTTCCGAAATCTGTCAAGTAGCCAATTGTAACGAATTTATTTTTATTTTGGCTAATTCTTTTTTGTTGTGTTTGTAATTCATAACAAGACAAAACGATTTTCCACAAAGAAAATCTTTTGAAAGACCGTCACGGGATTCGGGTTGTCCACGCGGACGAAGTTAGTGGGCGGGCCGCCCACATTAGTTTAAGACCACAGAACAGAAAACCTCTTTTCTGTTCTGTGTTTAGGATTAGGACTATTGGTAATTTCTTCAAGAAAGAATTTATGTCATTCTCTGTACATAATTAAAAAAAATTGCCTATAGAAATATTATCACATTTCAAGCTTTTCTAAGTCAACAAACAAAAACTGTCAGCCCATTACCCCAAGAAACAACTCTCGCTTTACCGACCTTGAACCTTAGACCCTAGTTATTTTTGTATAGTAAGATTAAAGATATTTTTTTTTAACACTGAAAAAAGACGACAACCTCAGGCGGGAATCGAACCACGCACCTTCCGCATTCCGTCTTAATGCCTAATGCGGAAGGTGCGTGGTTCGATTCCCACTTTACCTCATTGCACAACATAACACAACATCGAAGAACACAACGATGTAGGACACAGTGCTTAGCAGCATAGTCTCTCTGTCATCTAGTAAAACATCGAGGACATGACGTGTAGCAAAGTGGTAGAGGGTAGTATACCTTTAAGGTTCCTTAGATAATGAAAATTGCATGTATTATGTAAAAATTAACGAAGATTTTAATTGTCAATGACGAAATAAAATAAACGGCCCAATGTTTCCAAGTCCTGATGTATTTTGCCTCACAGCTCACAGATATACATTTTGTGGTCTTTATTACAACTTCGAAATATTTAGAGATTTACCCCACCATGATTATTAAAAATCTGATGGGGCCGTCCAGTTGAATCTGCGGTTTGCACTACCAGGGTCGTAGGATGTGACAGAAAGGCTTTTAAACCTCTACGCCTGCGCTCGTCTTGTTTCATAGCCTTCCCACGCGGCTCAAACAGTTGGCAAAATGTTATAGCCTCCTTCGAATTTTGTTCAGAGTAACTTCTTTGTTTTTGGTTGTGATCAAAGATACTAAGTATAGATTTCTCTAAATTATTTTCATTTATGCGGTTTTCAATATTATACCTAACCCCACCAACTATTAGTTTTATACATAAAACTTATATCCCTTCGGTTTTGGTGAAAAATAAAGAGTCGGTAACATGTACACTCCGTAAGCTTGTTTGTTAGTTTATATAAAAAAACAAATCATACCAAAACAATTTTCAGGGGCTTTCACTATGTAATGACAAATTAAAACTATTGTGACATTGAATAGGTAAGTACTCGTAGTTAACCAAGTACCTAACTAGAAGTCATAGTCTGGCATCATGAACCTATTACCCAGACCATGTCTGGCATAACAACAATGTTATACTTACCAAAGATGATGGTAAAGTGCGTTTCCACCTTCAGCCTTGTCGTCACTTACCATCAGGTAACGTATAAAGCAGTTCCGCGTTGATGTTTAACAAATGATTGACATAAAAAATATTGTATTCGTTGACATTTTTATTTTCTAATATCCATAATACCTAAGTATATTTTTTTTATCCTCTTTTTTTTAATTTATTAATAAATAAGAAAATACTTACAGGTAAATATTCATTTTGTATCACAAAAACCTTGACAGTTTGTTCGGATACAAATCACACTTGAGTGTCGCATTACAACACTAACAAAGAAGAGGTGTTTAAAATAGTGTAATATAAAAGACAATAAAGACAAAGAAGACAAATTTTGCAACTTAGCCTAAATATAATTATTGTATATAAACATAATGTTAAGTACGCGCGGGTAGTAAGCATGTTCAAATGGAGACTTTTATATTTGTACACGTGATTTAATCGTCACCCCAATGTTGCGGAGGTTATTTCTACCAGGACATCAGGAAATTACGGATATAATCATTCCTGATAAGGGGTGTCAGATGTTTTGTTGGTTACGTAAATAAACAAAATGATAATGAAATGGATACAAAGTCCTTGTGTGTACGTAAAGCATTGCCGCTACAAACACTGATAGTATGTTAAGCCAGTATATATGCATAGCATCCTAGATTTAATTAAAATATGTCTTTTTACAACTATCAATACGATTAATGTTTTATATTTTAGCGTTTTATTAACGGTTCAATAGGCTTAAGTAAAATTTACGACAACCTACGGCGGGTTGTCGTCTTGTTTCAGTGTTTAAAAAATTTTACTTAATTATCAATACGGTTTATTATAATTATAACTTAATTAATGGCTTGGCCAACAAAATGGTTAAGCCAATTTGAAGTGGTTTAAATTTTTAAAGTACATTTATATTGTACGGTAGATTGAAATAAAATAAAGTCTCACAACACGCTGTTGTTGCTAAAAGGACACGGGAGAAACTCCATCAATACGATAACTTAGTGCGTAAGTGAAGACATTGTCAAGCTTTGCAACTTTGTTTTAGTCCAATATTTATGTGAAACATAACTTTCCCACACTCACACCAATTATATAGCCCAAATGAAGCTTCTCTTGAGACCTGCTTTAATGGTTAACTTGTACTACTGCCAAATTCGATAAAGAATGTTTGTGCCTAAACAAATTATTGAAATTTCTTTGTGCAAATTTCTAGTGTTACTCGGATATATATTTATTTTATTTTATTTTAGTTTATTTAGGAAACAAACAATTTGACAACACATAATTTTTTTTACAAAATAGTTTACACAGTTATCAGTAAAGTTTCCACAGTTAAATTATACATACAGATTAAATTCAGGACACAAAGAGTAGCTAGCTAGCTAAAATAGTATGTAATTATAAAGATAAAATTTAAAAATACAGCAATAAGCTTATAACACGTCTGAACTGTTACTCGGAAATTTTTTGTTTCTGGAGAAAGAATCAAGAGAAAACCACTAACAATAGTGTGTTTCTTTCAAAAAACATGTAAAAATCCGAGTGGCACTATAGACATTCGCACAAAGAAATGACAGTAGGTAAGTAATCTGTTTATAAAAATAATTTTTCATCGAATTGGGCAGTAGGTAGTAAATAACATAAAATGCTCTCAAGTTTTTTTTTATCACGGTTACTAAATCGATTTCTTAAAACCTTACTACTGGTTATACGGCAAACGAGAAAAGATACCCGTGATGCTTTCTAATTAATTTTTCACACCACCTGCTCGATAATGTCAAATTATATGTCATGCAAACCTAACCTACAGCATGGACGTAATAAACATATTACGTCCATGACCTTACAGTAAGTCATGTGACCTGCATGGCATTCATTGGTACTTCTCCAAAATAACATTATTCTGTTGATCGCTCTGGTGCTTTTTATTTATAGATAGTTAATGAGTTTAATATATTTTTATTTAAAGAATACCGTATGAAAATACTTTATTTCTTATTGTCCCTGTTTTTCTACCAAAGTTTGATAAGGTATTTACATTTGAAATGTTTGTTGCCAAAGCGATCAATATTGAAGCCAGAGCAATCAATTAATACTATTTATTATTATAGGACAACAATCATAATTAAAAAGTAATATTATTTATAAAGATCAAATAATGCACTAGAAAAAATATAATATTTACTTATTATTTGCAAGATCACCGTAAAGTTAAAGTAATGTTAAACATGGACAATAAATTAAAAACGTTAACAAAATAAGAACATTTTTAATGGAAAATCTTAATAGTCTATTAAGGGCTAATTTTGCAATCATCTGTCGGATAAAGAATATCGCGATCAAACTAAAATGTCACCTGAAAAAATTAAAAGACTTGATTTAACAATACATTTTCAAAATGTTTGTGTAATACATTAACAAACGATCAAGTTTTAAACACAGAAAAAAGACGACAACCTCAGGCGGGAATCGACCCAGGCACCTTCCGCATTCTGGGCGGCTGCCTTAACCACTTGACTACCGAGGTCTGGTTTTCAACCGTCAAAATTTGCCAGTGCTTGATGCTTATGTTTCTTAGTCAACAATGCTTCATCAAATCTTTAAAGTTTTCACCTCTGAGATCCGTAAGTAATATTTTTACAAATAGTTGAACATTCGGTTAGGATGAAGCTGCGTTATAGATTAATGTTTTTCATATATTTTAGCGTTTTATTAACGCTTTAATATACTTAGGTAAAATTTTAAACACTGAAAAAGGACGACAACCTCAGGCGGGAATCGAACCACGCACGCACCTTCCGCATTCCGGGCGGCTGCCTTAACCACTTGGCTACCGAGGTCTGGTTTTCACCCGTCGAAATTTGTCAGTGCTTGATGCTTATGTTTTTTAGTCAACATTGCTTCATCAAATCTTAGAAATTTTCACCTCTGAGATCCGAAAGTAATATTTTTACAAATAGTTGAACATTCGGTCAAGTTGAAGCTGCTGAAAAAAATAAACCTTGGCGTTAATAAAACGCTAAAATATATGAAAAACATTAAGATTAAGTTTTACCTGACAATTGAACAATCGACCCTAAGATACTAAAAACCTTAGAGTATAGATAACTAAATTATACTCTAAGCTTAAAACTATCACACTATCTCTGTTAAAGCTATATATCTGTAATAAAAATTGAGGTACTGATTAAAATTAAAATAAATAAATCAACGCGTTTGCATTATAAACAGTCACTCTGGTTTTTTTCTTACTAATTTAAAAGTTCTGGTTTATAATTTAAAAAAGACATTATTTTATCTTATCTTTCGTGGGGCCTGCAGAGTTCTCCCACACGCATCAGCAGGTCGACCCATTGGGATCTTTTGTGAAACCCCGTCCTATCACTATGACTCCTCAGTGAAAATGATGCCAAAACTTGGCAATGACTCTGAGGGCGAGTAGCCCAAAATTTTTTGGCTTCGGGTAGGCCGAACCCAGGTGACTCATTCTTTTCCTGGCAAGAGAGTCACAGTCACACAGTAACTTACTGTCAGAAAGTGTTGCATGGCATGTCTGCAAGTTTACCATGCAGACATTCCACAGATTCTTCCCTGTAACAGCCTTCTATGACAGCGGAATCGACGCATTGCACTCCACACAGCTTAGTGAATGTTATTGTGACTCTAATTAGTCTCTCTACTCTTTCAATTAAGGCGGTCAATCAACTTGTCTATATCCAAAATAGCTGACTGTGAATATAATAATTGATCGCTATGGCCACTATGTCCAGAGCGATCAATGCCATAGCAGACGGAGCGGGAGCTACTTCCTCCACTTCCTCCCGGGACCCGCCTTCCTCCGAAGGGTCTCTTACTGCCCTTTGGGCTGCAGCTAGCCCTGTCGAGGTGCCCATACTCTCCACACGTTGGTCACCTCCGCTCCGTTCCAGTGCGATCTTCTTGGCTCTCTCTCTAGAGCTAGATTTCGCAGCCTCGACTTTTCCGATTCCGCCTACTCATCGTTTGCATAGCAGTAAAAAAAATAGCATTTTCATAAATTCTGGGAAAAGTGACAACATTAGAAATTCCATAGTATTATTTTATTTTAACATTCCAAATACAAACACTTTAGGCCAACTAATTTTCATGCCAACTTACTCATAGTTAAATAAAATGTGCTAAAGCAATCAATAATTTTGGAACCCAAAACCAGAGTTTACCTTCCTACATCGAAAACGCGGAAAAGCAGGACTCAACAGTCCCCCACAGCTTATAAAACGTAACTAAGAACAAGTATCGGATAGGTGGGCAAACGCTTTTATGTCACTCCAGAGTAATCAACAAAAAACGTCGGACACCTCTTTAATTTTGTACTTATTGACGCAAAACTTACATAAAATTAATTTGATTCATCAAAACAGCATTACTTACTAAGTTTATGAACATTTTTCTAGTAAAATGTGGGTAATAGAAAAAAGTTATGAAACATAATTCCATCAAAACTGGAGTCAAGACACACCAGAGCGACAAGTTTTTGGAGATTTGCGATTTTTTTAAAAGTACTTATAATAATATTAGGCTCCGTTATGTAAATGTCCATGGTAAGCTGCATGCCAAGCTATAATAAACAATATTTCAAATTACCTACACATAATTATCTTATATAGTAGTTTCTCCAGGTATACGCCATTATTTTATCGTTTGGGGAAATAGCCTAATATTGCACTCAATTTCATTATGACTCGCTGGTCATTCATGTGATTTGAATTTGGAACATACTCGTATTAAGAAATCGTATACGAACATTTACGATAGGTAGTAGTTACATACTAATTAAATGCATTGCATTGTATGCTGCTTCCAGACTCTCGTGAAGCGCCTCCGAGAGGCTTTCGGCACGAGTCTTGGCGAGTGGAGGCTACAGGAGTGCTAGCCATCCACACTCGATTTATTCAGTTGCCCGCTACGTCTACTACTACATGATGGGTGTCATTGAATTGACTGCGTTAGCTACATTATGTGCCTTTTTTCTCAGATGCCCTCTAAACGTTGCCATTAATGATATTTTTTTAGTTTTAACTCCTGTATAGGTATATTTAATTATTTGCTTACCCGATCCCACGCATCATTCACTTTACTTTAGTCCTTGTGATATGGATTTTTGGGTTTCCAAATGATTCGTTCCATTTTGATATAACTCCATAAAAGTGGTACACAAATCGTTACTCCACTCCGTCTTGATAAAAAAACGCGCGTGACCTTAAGTGAGCGAGCGCGAGAGTGTGATTGATTCCCTCACCTCGCCCCGTCGCACACTGGCTCGTCTTCATACAAACGGTTGGACAGCGCTATGTCCTAACATATATATTTTCATATCTTTTGAACCTGACTATATAGAAGCCTCAGACAGCATTATTAAGTAAAGGAACTATACTTCAGCATTATTAAGTAAAGGAACTATACTTTGTCCTTTTAAAAACATTATGATGATCCTGGCATTTTCGTAAAATATTGTTTTAGAAACATATGGATCGTGATAGCTTTTATCAAATAAGGTTTTTTGTGCATATGTAACAACCAATGGAATGACTCATTTTGGTACTATAATGTTTATCTACACATAGGACCTACTATCTTTTTACAGGTAGGTTTTTAAAATAAACAAGGATATAGCCTAGTACGCTATTATCTTCCTTGCATAATGTGAAAATTTCAAGCGGCTAGTGCATGTCTTAGCCGAGTTATGAGCAAATATCTGCGCGCAAAACTTCAACACGCTCTACTAAAAAGTTGATGTTTTGCAGATGTAAAGTTATTATTCTAATGGAACGAAATATCTCATAAAAGTTGTTATTAATATCTCATAAAAAATAGCTTTTCTTGCCCTAGGGAAAAAAGTTTTTTTTTCCTGTCAAATGACAATGGCCTACAAAAACGAAAAAGTAAAAAAAATCAACAACTTTTTTGAGATAGTTATTACTATGGACAACACCACCAACCCACATAGTCCACGCTTCAGCAAGAAACAACTGCACAGTCTGCACATGTGCTTAGGTGGTAAGCCTTTAGCCCGTTAGTCGCTTTTACGACACCCAAGGGAAGAGAGGGGTTTTTAGTATTATTTTGATGAGCCCATCGCCGTTCTATGCTGTAGGATGTATCTGAAGTCTTTAGTCCGTCAGTCGCCTTACACGACACCGCAGGGAAGAGAGGGGTTGGTTGTATTATTTTGATGAGCCCATCGCCGCTCTATGCTGTAGGATGTATGTGCAGTCTTTAGTCCGTTTGTCACCTTTTACGACACCCAAGGGAAGAGATGGAAAGACTCAGCGATGGGCTCATCAAAATAATACTACCAACCTCTCTCTCCATTGGGTGTCGTGAAAGCAACTAACTGGTTAATTTTTAATAAAATAAACTATGGACAACACCACCAACCCACATAGTCCACGCTTCAGCAAGAAACAACTGCACAGTCTGCACATGTGCTTAGGTGGTAAGCCTTTAGCCCGTTAGTCGCTTTTACGACACCCAAGGGAAGAGAGGGGTTTTTAGTATTATTTTGATGAGCCCATCGCCGTTCTATGCTGTAGGATGTATCTGAAGTCTTTAGTCCGTCAGTCGCCTTATACGACACCGCAGGGAAGAGAGGGGTTGGTTGTATTATTTTGATGAGCCCATCGCCGCTCTATGCTGTAGGATGTATGTGCAGTCTTTAGTCCGTTTGTCACCTTTTACGACACCCAAGGGAAGAGATGGAAAGACTCAGCGATGGGCTCATCAAAATAATACAACCAACCTCTCTCTCCATTGGGTGTCGTGAAAGCAACTAACTGGTTAATTTTTAATAAAATAAACCAATTCATATTGTATTGGATTGTTTTATTTTCTCGCATTCGTAGTGAAAAGCAGAGTGTAACACACGGCGCTAAAACCCATTAAAACTCGGTTTCTATTTACTGCCTCGATAAAGCTCGGGAGTAAAACTACCTCGTATATAATGGGTCATTTTAGCCCCTTGTATAACAATCTACTATTTCGTTTTTGTAGACTCATTGTCATTTGACAAACTTTTTCTTCTAGTGGAAGAAATATGCTATTTTTTCTTCGCTCAAGGTACGGCACGCCACAATGACAATCTTTTTGAGCAAGAGGAGTGAAAAATAAATTGTTCAAAAATGGAACTGGCCACCACGAGTAGAATATAAAAGAATAAAAAATAGAACACAATTTAAAAAGAGGCGCAAATATCTGAAAATTGTTTTGATAAACTATTTCTTTCTATTGTCTCGTAGATGGTGTGAATTATTAGATTATTAACCAAGGGGATAAAGCAGTGTCTTCTGTCGCGGGTGACGATTTAAATCGCGAGCGTAACGAAGGACTCGAGGTTTACTCCCGAGCGTAGCGAGGGTGTTAAAAACTTAAATCACGAGCGAAGCGAGGGATTTAAGACGAGTCCTGAGGGATTTAAGTTCACCCAAGACTAAGACAGCTTTATCACCGAGGAAAATACTCTACTTTTCGTACCATTTGCGATAAAATTAACACAATAATAATATGAGAAAAAAAAATGTCTTAATAAATTCCTAGACTAAAAGTTTTTTTGTCGGAAAAGCAAAGGCATCAAGCTCATACGGCCTCGTCGGTTTTCGTAATTTTATTTAATAATCATAACTGCATAATAAATGCGTATTCCTTTTTCAAAAAGATGTATAATGCTTTCTAAACAAACTCAATGGTGTAAACACAGACTGATGTAGTTCAGTATAAATTTCGGTAAGTATTCCAAATTTAAATCACATTCTCCCCTTAGAGGATGAATGAAATTCAATATAATTTTCTTTCCCTGTTTTTAACAGATTAAAAATGACTATTGTTATGTTCGCTTTTTGTGGCATAGAATGTCACTTTTTTGAGCAAGTGGTACGAAAAGTATTATTCTCATCGGGGATAAAGGTGCCTTCGTCTTGGGCGACCTTGAATCTCACGCTGCACTCAGGATTCTTGTCTTAACTCCCGAGCAAAGACGCCCGCTACATAAGACACTACTTTATCCCCTTAGTGCTTATTCTATTATAAAACACAAAATTTGCTCTACGTTTATTTATAAAACCAAACACAGACACACACGCAAAACACGGGCACGACAGCGTAGTTAGCGATACGCTACGAGCCGTAGCGTCGTTACTACTACGTAGCCATCCTCACCCCTTCGGAAAATGCTCAGTGGATTTCCATGGTGACGTAACGCCTCTGCTACGAAACTACCAGGGTTGTATGACTAGCCAGGAGCTGCGCGTTGCCACGAGCGACCAAACTACGCGGGCGCCCCGCGAAAGCTAGTGCGGGGCAATAGGGTTGCATGATGTCGAACAAGTGTACATAGTTTTACTCAACTATTGGGTGAGGGTGGGCGATGTAGTGATGACGTCAGCAGTGTATCGCTGCGATTAGATAATATGTGTGCTTGTATGCCACGCTACGATAATAGGACATGTGATGTGTGAGTAACTAAGTTTTAGAACATTCTATACAAAACGTATCGTTTGAATTTGAATGTGATGTTAGGTAATAAAGAAATCGGAAAATAACAAAAAGAGAACCGATTTTTTATGCCTAAAAATTGGTCTATATAAAAAGAGACAAAGATAAATTGATAAAGTGGTATAAGCATCTACTGTTATAACATTTAATTACAATATATCCAATTTTGCACCAAGGATTCAAAATTAATAAAATTTATATAGAGCAGAGCAAGTATATACATCAATTATTAATATTTATGTACCTAATTAATAAATAAAAGCTATTGTAACTCTAGTAGTATAAAATCTATAATATTTTGAAGTTACATATTTTAATACTACATAACGTAAACTCAATATTATGCATTTGCGCTTATTTTACGATAATAACAAGGCCAATTACTCATTACTATATAATTATCTAACCTAACTGATTTCGATTTGTATAGCATGATTAATCTTCTGTGCCAAATGAACACACAATCCATATTTAAAAAAGTTTCATCAACAACGTGGACTACGACTTGAATAATGAACCTTCTATACAAAGTTTGAAGAGGCCTCCGTAGCGTTACGTAGCGCGTAGCGTGGCGGGGGCGGCCTCGTAGTCAGAGGTTAGCAACGGAAACCCTTTCGAGTTCATGTGCCCCTGGTCAAAGCTGTAGCGAGTGATTCCGTGAGCGCCATTTTGTCGAAACCCTCCCCGTTTCCCGGGCAACTACGCTTTGTAGAGAACGCGGTATCCGTTGCCGCCTGAAAACTAGTCACTTTGACATGCTACTGTATAATATACATCTCGACCAGAGCGAAGAAATAATAGCATTTTTTCCACTAGGGAAAATGGTTTTTTTTATGTTTGTCTGTCAAATGTAGTTACAATTTAAATCCAATCCCTTGGGTGTCGTAAATGGCGACTAACGGACTAAAAACTGCACATACATCCAACAGCATAGAGCGGCGATGGGCTCATCAAAATAATACTACCAACCCTCTCTTCTCTTTGGTGTCGTAAAAGGCGACTAACGGACTAATGACTGCACATACATCCAACTGCATAGAGCAGCGATGGGCTCATCAAAATAATACAACCAACCCCTATCTTCCCTTGGGTGTCGTAAAAGGTGACTAACGGACTAAAGACTGCACATACATCTAACAGCATAGAGCGGCGATGGGCTCTTTAATGTAATAACCTTTGCTCTTGGTATGCCTATAACGCAGTGTGCCTAAGTCGCGTTATACCTAAACGTCATTTCAAATCAGCGTTTGGTCCCATCTCTCACATTGCCTATTTCGCGATACGACTATGTCGCTATTGGACTATATCTCACATTGCCCATTTCGCGATACGACTATGTCGCTATTGGACTATATCTCACATTGCCTATTTCTCGATACGACTAATTTTTACATTGGTTTTTTTTTGTTTTTTTTTTTTTAAATCGAAAAAGAAGTCCGTTGTTTTTGTAATAAGTAGTCATTTTTGGAAAATCCAGAGGTAAATATAGGCTAATATTGTTTAACGTAGCATAAGGATTATAATTTAGTTTTAAATTGTTTATATTTTTAAGTTTAATTTGAATTTTATTTCAATAGTTTTTTTTTATTAGCACCCTTTATTATATTTAAGGAAGTAAAACTGATGTCCATCTCGCTCTTGAACTAAAACTCAATGAACCTTAGTCTCACAAAGCCTATCTCGCTATTGGACTAAAACTCAATGAACCTTAGTCTCACTAAGCCTATCTCGCTATTGGACTAAAACAGAATTGACCTAAGTCGCAATACGCCCACATCTCGCTTGGTCTAGGCATAACGCGACTTAGGCACACTGCGTTATAGGCATACCAAGAGCAAAGGATTTAAAAAAAAACCTATTTTCCTTAGTGGAAGAAATGCTGTTATTTCTTCGCTCTGGTCGAGATTCTATTGTTTAAACTACATTACCGCACTAGTGTGTAATAAACTACATTACGATGCTGAAATCGGTGTAATAAGAGCCACTTTACGAGCAAATGTGTTATAAAATGTTTTTATTTATGTAAGTACTTACTAGTAGGTTCCTACGTTATGTCTTTTTTAATGGATAGGTAGGTATTACATTTCTTCCCCCGAAAAAAATGCCTGGATTAATAAATAAAGTGAATAGGGTAAAGGAAAGTGATACACGAGTAAAGTAGGTAGTTATAAGCGGGTCATTGATACGGTCGGTACGCTCGTGTTAAAACCTACAGGTTGTAGGTTTTTGTATAAGTACTAAAATACTATTTTTAATAGAAAGGTGTGAATGTGTTGGTATAAAATAAAAAAATAAGTTGCAATCACTAATGTTTAAACTTCGAGATGGCAATATTACTTTAAAAGAATAATTCAAACGTATGTGTTTAAAACTCCTACTTTGGTAAAATTATTAACTGCTTTTAACCATTAAAATTAACATTTAAAAATATTTATCATTTAACTTTTAACGAATAAATATTTTCAACCATTAACACCATCTCTATCAATCACAAAATACATTCACAAAACTAGATAGAAACTCAAAGTAAGCAGATGTAATTAAAACACTGTGGGCAGCCCAGCCCTATCGCGTGCTAACGTACCGCGTGGCTGTAGGCATTTTTTTCAAACATAGGGTCGAGTTATATTACTGATATATTATATTACCGTGCTTCTAGTGTATAATTTGTAAATATCACTGTTTTATGAAAAAAATTCTATATTTTTATGAACATTCTCGTACATCAGATTTTCATAAATGTATTGTGATGCAACCGTCATTCATTATACTTATATCCTTAAATCTCTCTCTGAGAGAGCCACCAGCCTTTAGGTTATATATTGCTCGAATAGCCCCTCTTCTGCAGCACAAAGATAGTTTGAATGTCGGCAGCATTTCCCACAGTAAAATGCCGTACGACATTATGCTAAATTTCAGCTTTCCACTTCCTTCCTTCCCGACCATTGTTTCATGTAAGACACAATCGAAAGCCTTGGATAAATCACAAAATACCCCTAGGGCATCCTGTAAAATCTCCCAGGCATCAAATATTTGAATTATGAGCTCAACACCGGCGTCAGTTGTTGAGCGACCCCTAAAAAACCATATTGTTTACAATGTAAAAGTTTATATCTATAAAAATAAATTTGAATTTGCTCTAGATCCTTATCAAATATTTTACTAAATGTGGGTAGCACAGAAATAGATCTAAAATTAGTGTGGTCAGAAGTGCTACCTGATTTTAATAATGGAATTATTTTACTATGTTTCATTAGGTCAGGAAAAACACCACAGTTTAGGCATTCATTAAATATGCAAGCTAAAACTGGAGCTATTGTCATAATTATTGATATAGCGTCGTCCACGGAATTAACCCACAGATCCGCTGATCTGTTTTTCTTTTTCTTTTTCCGGTTTTCTTTCTATTGAAAGTGTTAAATGTTTTTAATATAATATCTCTAGAGTACATCTTTTTTTTAAATAAAATTACTTTCACAAGCTTAAACATTCTCCTTCAAAACAGATTCAGCTACAGTGGGGGACGATATTAAGGCTTTTGTAGTTGAAACTGGAATGCCAGTAAAAAACCTCTCAAATGCTGCAGCAACATCAGCATCAGAAGTCAAGGTTTTATTATCACAATTGAAATTGTTCTCATTATTACGATTTTTGACATATCCTATTTCCTGTTTCGTAATAAAATCCCGAATATTTTTTATACCTACAACTAAAATTCCTACGTTTAAAACATCGAAAATCAAAATACCGAATGTGTGAAATACCTATACCCGATATACCGAAGCTCAACAGGTATGACTATTTTCAAATAACCGAAAGATCAATATCCCTAAAGTTCCAAATCCCGAAAGTTCAAAATCCTGAAAGTTCAAATCCCGAATGTGCAAAATCCCGAAGATTTATATACCTACATATGCCGAAGTTTAAAGTCCCGAAAGTTGGATTAACCGTCTGGTAGGCGTTCTGGTTTGATTTTTGTAGTAACTTTTTCATCGTCATCATCATCAGTCCATCGCAGTCGTCGCTTCATCTCCAACTTTTACAATGTAACTTAAATTTCTTACCTATTACGTGAAATTCAGGAGTAGGGCAGCTAGTATTACTGTTGTCTAATAAAAAAATGACCTCGAAATTCAAGACAATTTAAAACAATCGCTACGCTGCACTTCGCGATTGTCTTAATTTGTGTAATTTTTGTAGTACCCGTCTGGTGAAATTATATAAAATAGTGTTTAGGTGCCCGGCAACTGAACTCTGTTTTCAAATAAAAATCTAAAACAAAAGTAAAACATATTTCACTTATGAAAAAGTATTGATACAAAGTAAAGAAAAGCTCTTCTAATAAAAATGGATCAATAAAATGTGCTTTCGTTACGGGGTGAACTACCGAGGGTTGGAACGACTTCTGTATTGTTATGGTGTCCTGGTACAAGGGGTCACATGCAAACGCTAACGTGTCACAAGTGCTCGCGAGGGTGGCACGCAAAGGGGTGCGTTTTGTTATCAATTTTTAACAATAGAGCACTAATAGTAAGCACCGCTTTTATTAGATACATATTGCAAACTCTTTAATATGCTAATTTTAGTTTGTTCGAAATTGAACAAATCGTTTATTAAGATTTCAATTGTATAGAACTGTTTTACAGTCGTCTTACAACTGTTTACAGACACTTACATTTCATTTAGCTATTTTTATTTTATAGAGGCACTACAAATATTGCACATAGAATTAAGAATGTATTAACGATGATTTACATTTAAGAAAGAAAAAGTAGAGATTATTATAAACTTAACAATATTTTCTGTAATTTATGTTAATGTAAAATAACCAATTTAATGAAAGAGGAAAATCTAATGGATTTTCCTCTTTCATTAAGTTGGTTTATTATTTTATATAAAGAAGAAAATTTACTAGTATAAAGTCAAAACTAGCATCTAACATTCGCCATCAACAAAAGTGAAGAAATGAGGAAAAATTACAACTTCGAAATGTTTGCACCAACAAGAAAATAGCCAATTCAGATACAGAATAGCACACAAAGAGTCTACGAATATTTCTAAAAGTTCAGCTAAATTGAAGAAAATGTCCTAAAACAAATAGATCCGAGATTAGAATAGTCCTTTGGCATTTATCTGACCTTTACGGAGAGGATACGCCGAGGTCCCGCCAGGGGTGACGTGTCCGCGACAGAGGTCGATTTTACCAGGACTACAGGAAACGGGAAGACGTCTCCCGCAAATATCCTAGAGACGACTACGCACTCTTCATCTCAGACGGATACATGAACTTGCCTTTGAAATTCAAATTCAAGTACATTTCTATTGATTTCGAAGCCGTGAGAAGTTGAAATTATAATTTTAGAACAGTTCAGTAGGCTTACATACGTACCTACAAAACTACTTGTTATTGTGATTGATAGATTGAGATTCCGAATAGTGTGTACCCAACATACGAAAAAGTATAAAAAAAGTAATTTGTCTTCTGTATTGTATTCAGGGACTTATAATCTGTATTTATCAACCACTTTTCCAACTTATATTATTAAAATTTCTATTAATCAACCAAATATTGTAATTGTACCGTGTCGCGTAGCGGTAAAAGAATACTACCAACCCCTCTCTTCCCTTGGGTGTCGTAATTAAGGCGACTAACGGACTAAAGACTGCACATACATCCATTAGCATATAGCAGCGATGAGCTCGCTCCTGTCACGCAGAGCACATGTGCAGTCGCTATTTTATGAATAGTGGACTATGGTGGAGGACTGATTTCGCAGTCCTGATTGTCTAGTCTCTGACTAACCCTTAATAATAAATAATAGTTGTGATTATACTTTTTTTGTATTAGGAACTTATAAATATAAATAGAACTAAACGATATGCTTCAGTGTTGCCTGTTAGCAATTTAGGTTACGAATTAGCTAGGTACTTTAAAACAAATGCAGTAGTGATGAAATCCAAGGTAGCTAGATCAGCGTATTGATAGGATCAATTGGTAGCTGAAATGCCAAGTACAGATTTATCGAGGTAACATTGACAGTCTAAATATAGTTTTCGTGATCCTTGAAGTTAATTCTGTGTATTTATTATATAAAAATGTTTAACATTCGATTCAGGACTGTGAAGCGGCGCATTATGGTTTACATTAGCATGTTTCTGCTATTGGAGTTTGAAGGTCGGCTTCCAAATTAATCCTCGCGAATATTTACCCGCCCAATAGGCAGAAGGGCAGTTTGCTATCGACGTCACACGGCGGGGTGACTAGGGCTTCATAGGACATTAATAGCTTGATCTTTAGATTTGCGCGTGTTGCGATTTATAATAGCCACGTGGAAGTTCCTAACTACTTTTGAAACCGGTTTGCAATACTATTGGGAATTGCTCGTGCCATAAAATCACTCATTTCGTTTAATTAAATCCTACTTTGATTTTATATGGTGAAACCATGTGGTGAAGAAATATGACCTAAAGACCTCTAATATTAGAAAAAAAACTCAATATAAGTTTCATGCCTAATGGCAAGAAAGTTTCGTGTAAAATCTAGATTTTAAATAAATTTACTTTTAACGTACTTATGTGCGCAACTACAGCAAATTTATAGTACGAGTATTAGCTCGTGGATATAGTAGCACAATAACATTTATAATTTATATAATTCAATTTATAACTAAGAATATAAGAAAAGAAAAGGAACTTATTTACAGAACATGCATGAAAAGAGTAGGTAATAGAGCATAGAGTAGTAGAGTAGCTAAGGAAAAACTGTAGTTTTACATTCGGCATATCATGACATATTATCCTTTTATTTACATAAACATAAAACGTGGTTATAATTATTATCCTCAGATACTTTTTTTTATTTTGTTCCAATTTTTTTGTTTTTACATTTATATTTTGTTTTTTCTATCTCCACATGCCTAATAATTTGGATCATTTTGTGCACGCATCCTAAGAGTTATAATGTAGATAAATGTCTAGTTTTATAATATTATTGTATTACATGATTGTAACTTGTTTTCCTTTGCGCGACTTATGTGAAAAACGTCCAAAAATACGTTTGTCCAAAGGCATGTCCATGTGATAAAATTATACAACCATACAAATTTTGTGTGCCTCTAATAAATAAATAAATAAATTTCGTAATATCACAATCTCAAAAAACAACGCCTAAAAAACTTGTTTGCTATGGACTACTTGTTAAGTCACCGCTCCGCCCGCCCCGGCAAGCCCAGCCCGCCCAACAACGTGACATAGGGCGGCAACAATTTTCCACGGGCGTCGTTACTACCAGGACATCATGTATTCGAAGGCGCTGCAGCGAAGTGAAAGGCTTTTCCAATATTGTGCGAGCGAGCGAGAGAGCACAGTTTCACGCATGCGCAGAACGTGCAACGCTATTTAATAAGCCCTAGGCATTTTGGATGCGACACCCGTGTGTTTGCCTCGTGGGACGTTACTTTATTCTCGTTGCTTTGATATTGGAAAGAGTACACAGAGAAATATGAAATGGCCATGCTATTAAATATGTGGAAGGTAGGTAGAATATTCTTCTATACCAATTTGATCATCTACAAAAGTTTGAAGCAAAAAGCGACTCTAATAAACTAATCTCTTATAAATAGGTCTTATGTTAACAATGTCGCGTAGCGGTGAAAGATATACCACCCCCTCTCTTCCATTGGGTGTCGTAAAAAGCGACTAACGGACTAAAGACTGCACACACATCCAACAGCTTAAAGCGGCAATGGGCTAACACCTTTCATCGCTGAGCACATGTGAAGTCGCTACTTAGTGAAAAGTGGACTATTATAGTCTATAATATATCTATAATTATACAATATATCTATATATTATAGGGGATAATTATCGTAGATCCACGATAATTTGGAGGGGCATGCGATAAAAAATAATAATTAAGTATCGCACGATAATTTGTATAATTCGTCGTCTTTCCACGATATTTTTTGTCAGTTCTACGATAATTTTGTGACAAACCTGGTTTAGCATCAGTAGTTCAGTCACAGTTTGGAAATAACGAAATTTAAGGTACCACAGTCAGTCCTTTTTCCAGGTGATGAGCTTTTTTTTTTTTAGCTCGTGACGTTGGATTACCATATTTGGAGTGCCCAGTCGTATTAATTCTGTCTTTTTGAATGCGATAAAAACACGATAATTTTGCAGTAAATCTAGGATAGTTTTGACCTACGGATCTGGCAACACTGATTATAGAGGACTGCTTTTGCAGTCCTCATTGCCTAGTCTCTGACTAACCCTTTGGGGATTATTAAATCGTGAATTTAAATGTAAGTATGTTATGTTGGATATGTGACTATCGTGATAATAACGGCAGATATATAAAATTACACTTTAAGAAAGGGTGTAACATCCCGAAAATGGATAGAGCCCATTGTTTTAGTAATATATTGAATGCCACCAACTTAAAAACGAGTAATAGATGTTTCATACAAAACAAAATGGAAACAAAATAAACAAAACACTGAACTGCACGGACCAGCTGATAATTTATCATCGCAAATTCTATAACATTTGTTTTAGTTCTTTTTTTTTGTTTTAAGTAGCATTATAATAATCCTTACACGTGTTACAATACACGTGTATTAAATAAAAAACTATGCAGTTTCTAAAAAAAATCTGAAAACATTTCTGCAATTGATTTTTATTTTTAAGGATATATTGGTTTCATAGTAAGGTGCTGGTCCCAACTGTCTAATGTCTGCATAGTTACTGTAACTCCTGCAGTTACAGGGTTTGTTTTGTAAAATACTGTACTGATAGGGATATCCGTACAGTTCTTTCCTAATTTTGAATGGCCTCTTTTCTTTTCATTAAGCAATTAACTTATCTAAGCCACGACGTTTTCCCTAAACAGTCTTCGGGTTGCTTAAAATAGATACAGCTTGAACGTTGGGAAATATCTGCACAAAACCTTCCATAACATATTATGAAAGGCAATTGACGTAGATTAATTTTATGATAACGTTACGGCAGGCGTTAGGTTGCGGTTCAAACCGTAAGCGATGGAGGACAATAATAGCTGTAGTTATGTGTTAGACATGAGGCTATGCATGTTTTATTCGGGATTTGGTCACGGTAAAGAAAACGAGAAGTATGGCAAAATTGCATATCTCTTCGATTGCCATCAGAACTCTCTGCTTGGATGATTATACAAATTGGTGATTGAATGCTGAATAATACTCGCACTAGGAACTAACTTTTGATGGCAGTTGGGAACCGTCTGGTATAGTCTGGATGTCTGAATGTTCAGATAAGTCCAGACGGTTTGAATTTTACTCCCTTCAACTTCAATCTCATTATTGTTTAATTCAATAGTTTCATTATATGTTGTATCTATGTTGTTCATATAATTGTCTCATTGTAACTAATTTTATAATATGATTTCGTTATTGAATTTCCCTAAATTGTTCCAATTTAAGTTGATAACTGTAACTAAAGGAGTCAATGCCGTGTAAACTTTTGTGTTGTACTGAATAAATTGTTTTTATCTTATTAGGCTGACATAAAACTTCCCTCTGTTTGTGAATGTTTAATGCAAGCTTGTAAATATTATACTGTTATACCTTACCCAAAAAAATCTTACCTAAGCGACCTTAACCGTCCACATGACGCGTCGCAATGACGCAGGCTATACTTTATATTTCACGTAACGGTACCTGCCCAGCGACATTTCACGAGCTTGTTATTATGGAACAGGCTGTATGCAGGGCTGACAACTGCGGATTAATGCATGCCTAATCCCTTTTTTATAAACAAGTTTACATTGTATCATAATGCTCAGAAAATATGGGCTGATCTACCTAGGAGCGATTCTGAGCTATTTGGTGAAAGTGACTAATTGGTACTTACATAATTTGTATCAACGGCCGAATCTTTGGCCTTAAATCAAAGAATTAGGACATCCTGATCTCCTGTTAAGAACTTGTTCTACATCCATTGTGAACTGATACCTATTTACTCTACTTTGATGCATTGATAACAGACAAGTATTACAAGAACCGACTTTCAATGAGCTGATGATAATAAAGCCGTAAAATATTTTGTGGTTTCGCGTTTCCGACCGAGTGGTAATAAAATAATGTCATTCCTAATAGTTACCTATCGACTGTTTGCTGGTAAATCAATTGCCAGCCCTGCGTGGCCAGGGCGGCGCGTCGCGTCGTAAGCCGTCGTAGGTCGTGACGCCGCTGATGACGTCACTGCGAGGGTAGCAAGGGAGGGAGGGTTGCGCCAGCCGGGAGGGCAAGGGTAGTGCCCCCCAGTGAAAGTCGGGCCGACGCCGTCAGTCCGGCCTGCACCACGGAGCTGGCTGCTCGTCGCGCCCCCTGTTCGCCGGCTAACCTCCAAAATCCATGCATTACTTTGCAAGTAAAATTACGTCCTCTTTAATCTAAAAGTGTAGTGGTCAGCTAACACGTTTATGACTGTGAGTGGAAAGTTTAAAAAGTTTGCAGTTGTGGACGGCTCGAGTCATAAGTCTATCTTGTTTTGGTCTACGCTGAATGTGAATACCGAGAAATTTAACATCATTGATAGTTTTAATGTCTATAATTAGAATACTTTCAAATTGCAACTAGTCCTTGATATACTTCGTCATTAATATGGCAACGCGTATTATGAAACCAATACGTGCATATCATAAAGTGTTATCATCAGTATATCAATAATGAAACTTTTGATAGCAGGCATTAGTTATTTGAGCGAGTAGATTTTGGCTGAACTTGGGAATCTTTATAGAGACTCTTTGTAGAAAATAGAACTTCCAAATAGATAACTCACTACCGCTTAAACCTTATATGGTACGCGAGCCCCCTATCAATTAGATTTTTAAGACATGAGCGGCTTAATCCTTCCGCGGGATGACCTACAACGCGAAATAACTGGGCCTACGACTCATGTTAAACTTTTTATTTACAATCTAATTTCAGCGGCGATACACGAAAGCGGCTAAAAATAGCCGGGGTTCGCGTGCTCCCGTGCCGAGTTCTGTTGCGTTTTCTCTCTCCACACTATTTCTGTCTGTGGACAAGCATCACGTACAACGTGAAGAAGGAAGATCACCCCGTTTCCTTATAGACAATGAGAAAAGTGCGTAAAAAGAAGCCTGCAGCCGTCGGGCCGCGGTGACTGTGCTGCTGCAGTGTGCAGAAAAAGTTATTGTGATTTATAATACGGCGGTACCACATACGCAAAGTAAGTACAATCACTTCCTCACTCTTTTTTGTAACTATTAAGCTTTTTGTCAACGAAATATTTAAAAGTGTTAAAGCCCTATAAAGGTAACTTATATCTCTGTTATAAGCCGTATTGTGACCATTTATGGACCTTCATACACTTCGTAGAAATGCCGGGTAATGTTCCAAAGTTGCATATTACTCCAATTCTACTACTACTTATAATGCCGATGATTGGTTTCGGAGTGCTAATTTGAAATATATACAATTGAAATTGCTTTACAGTAAGATACTGAATTAATTACTTGTGTAGTATCAAAAAATGTGTCTATGTTCATATATCTCACTCTTATTGCATTGAATATTTTATTTAAGAAGAACTGTTTATTGTTCCACATTTTAGCATGTAAACAATTCACTGTACATGAATCAAATAATTCAAGGTTAATCTCTTTGCAAGGATGGCGATACGCAGGCACTCGGCATCCCTACGCATAGACTTATTATATTTTATGGGTTATGGTACTCATCGTGGTTATTACTTCCCATTTCGTAAGATATGACTCCTTAGTATGCGAATGATGACGTCATTATATTTCATAAGCGTATGTAGATATCCGTCTATAAAATTTTATGACGACTGTTAGACAAACTACGAATTATGTGTATATTACGGCTAGAACCGGAAGTGTGGCTATACCTAGTTTTAGCCGGCTAGAACTAGGTGTAGCTACTTACTCTTGGTTAAATCTAGCATAAACTGATTGTTTTTTGGTAAAACTCTGACCAGTATCATTCCGGCTAGAACTAGGTCCAACCAAACCCTAGTGGCTGATACTAGGTCTAGCCGATATCATCCGACTACAACTAATTAACCAATCCCTGGTGAAAAGAAACTAAAAATTTACACTGACAGGAATGGCGCACAGAATTATTGGGTAAAACAAGCTATAAAAATGACGGCTTCATCAAATGAAAAGTTTCCCCCGTGTAAAGTTGGTGACACAGTTCGAGTAAAAATTCCAGACGTGGATAGAGATTAGGAGACTTTCCTAAAGTTTTAATGGTTGTAGTTGAATGTAACGACAGTGGGTTATTTGGGAAACCAGTACGG
Organism: Scoparia ambigualis; assembly: GCA_963921215.1. Taxonomy (NCBI): domain Eukaryota; kingdom Metazoa; phylum Arthropoda; class Insecta; order Lepidoptera; family Crambidae; genus Scoparia; species Scoparia ambigualis. Next base: position 17,008,190 of record OY992503.1, read on the forward strand.
CACTATTTAACAGAACTGTTTTCAAGAAATCAGTTTATAGTGTGCGAGTCAAAATTTTAGGATATTGAAGTTTTTCACCCGAAAAGAAATCACTATGCCAAATAGCCAAAGCACAATCGACCTCTGGTAGGCAAGGCTACTAAAAGATGCCACTGGCAAACTAAATATGGCAATAAAAAGTGCCTCTGCAATGCTGCTGGTATTGTGTGTAACTCCAAATGTCGCCCAAGTTTGAATTGTTTGATAATATTCATCAAAGTTTAAAAGATAGAATTATTTTCTGTTGATAAATAAATGTTGCTGGTTGTCCTGCACGGGAAGTGGCCGTTTAAAAAATGTGGCCGTAGCTGACCGGATCCGTCCTGTTATGTTAAAATTGTAGTCATACTTTAGCAAAAGTCAATTATTAAAACAAATTCGTTGAATTTTATTTTCTCTAAGTTTCTTATTATTAGGTGTTTTTTATATCTTAAAAGCCAGAAATATGTGGCTCTGTAGAATTAGTAGAACAACTTTCACCCAAGGTAACCAACCAAACAGGTTGGTACAGCTGCCAGGTACTTACCTAGTAAAATCCATCAGGGTTTGGATGGATCTAGTTGTAGCCGGCATGATATCGGCTAGACCTAGTATTAGCTTCTAGAGTTTGGTTGGACCTATTTCAAGCCGGAATAATACCATTCAGACCTAGTTTTAGCCGAAAACACTTAGCTTATACTAGATTTAACCAAGAGTAAGTATAGCTGCACCTAGTTCTAACCGGCTAAAACTAGGTGTAGCCGTACTTCGGGTTCTAGCCATAACATTTAAAGCTATTAATTATGAAAACATAAATATGTCTGTTAACTATGATATGAATAATAATTTTTTCTTTATGTACAACACCGTCCAAGAGTAGGTCAATAACGCCCAACGGTCATTTCAATGGGCGGCATTGGCCAAATGGGCGTTATTGTCACTTTCAACAATTTATCATTAAATTATGCAAATTTTCTCAATAAACATAACGAAGTATGATTGGTAGGAACAACCACTTTAATATTAATATAAAAAACGGCCAAAAACTTACAATTTTGTCGGAGCAACTTTTACAGTACGTGACCGATGTCTGGAAATCTCAGCACCTCACTGCTAAAATGGTGGTCGCGAGAGAACGCCCTCGCGCCAATGCGTTTGCATAGGTTATAACTACATGTATGTGAGCCGCGTCAAAGCTAAGTTGATTAGAAATATATTTTCTGTAGTTTGGGCGATATTAAAAGAGGGCGTTAATTGACTAGGGTACCTTACATGAAGCCTTATTACGTTAACTTTGCACTTAACGGTTTGGCTAAGCATAGTTTATTGAACAAGCTGCTATGCAACCAAAGGGCTAATTTAACTATTTGACTGTTGAGCAGAGTAGTACTGTAGAGCACTCTAGTAGTGTAGAGTAGAGTAGAGCTTATGTAAGCAAGTCCCGCAAAGACAAACCCGAAGCTTCAATATAAACAAACCAAAGTCCTCAGCTCTACCTACTTCTATTTAATGTCACTTGAATTGCGTATTGCTAATTGTTAAATGTTCATCTACATAATAGTCCATTTTGCCAGACGGTAAATGGTATTTGGCGTTAAGACTGCCTTTTTTAATATAAACTATACTAGCAGCCTGCCAGCGACTTCGTTCGCGTAAACAAAAAATAAGGCTGTGGATAGAGTGCCGCAAGCGGCATTCTAGTATGATCGGTTACGATGCCGTCATTACGGCATCCTAGTACAAAATGTAGGCAGTGAATAGAGTGCCACAAGCGGCAACATAGTACGATCGGTTACGATGCCGTAATTTGACGGAATCCTAGTACGAAGCGTATAGAGCGTAGTATCCCTATGTAGTCTGTGGTATAGAGTGCCACAAGCGGCATTCTATCTCAATCGGATCGGGAACCGTAACATATTTTTTATTTGTCGTAATGTTCAGACAACATAATATTCAAAAGATATTTCTGTATGGAGTTAGATTTCTGTTGTCTAATAAAAAAAATAACCTCAAAATTTAAGACAATCGCTACGCTGCGCTTCGCGATTGTCTTAAATTTCTAACCTATCAAGTGACCTACAGGAGTAGGGCAGCTAGTATTTCTCTTATCTAACAAAAACTTTACGGCAGCTTAGGCGGCGTCACTATTATACTGCAAAACTTACGGTTCCCTAACCGATGGAGATACAGTGCCGCTTGTGGCACTCTATACACTTCCAAAAACTAATGTCTCAAAATTTACCATTGTCCTTTCGAGCGCTTCTCTCTCGCTCTCTTGATGGTACGACAGTACGGGACGGATATAACAGCGAAGCGGCGCAAATAGGCGTGTTTTATAGGTTTTTATAGAGTTTTTGGCTATATAGACTTAATATAGGTTTTAATGAATTAGCAGGTTCTCTGTAGTACTTCAAAATAAATATTTACATGTAAAAATGATATCGAAACATAAAAAAAAATAACAAATCATCCGTTTTAGACTTTTATTTGGCCTGTTTTCGGGATTTTTCATAATCGAGTAAAGTACATCTAATCGCGTAACACATTCTTTGGGCAATCCCTTTAGTTGTATTATATATTTTTATAAGAGCGTAATTTAGTAGTACCTACATAAACCATTTTGATCTAGCAAAACAGTTTTGCCCGAATTTACCGGTGACTCGCCTTAATAAGATTTAGCCTTTTTGTTAATAAGTAGTTATCGTAGCACAAATAAAATGGCCCCAAATACATCCCTTCCTTCCGACCTTCGTTTTGATGGATGTAGGAGAGCAATAGGTAAAAACAAAAATGTGTCTAAAATTGAAAGTTTTATAAAACAATCTATCACGAGATTCCCTAAGGAGGCATTCCTTCCTTTTATAACCCAGTGGGCTGATTCTCACTTAAACAGGTAGATACCTACTGTTACTTCCATTAAAATTAGATAAAAAATATATAAAGTTAAGCGTTTGCAGCGTTTGCGATGTAATTTCAAAATGAAAAAGCATTTGAAAGCTACTAAGCTACGTAGAAGCACGAGCGTTAAACTTATTAAAAAAATCTAACAAACAACAACACAGACTTAGAGGTGGCGGTAGAATAGAAGAAAGCTTACTAATTCGCAGTGCAATTTAAACACAAAAGAATTTACAATAAAATATAATACGAACATAGATTAAAACAAAAAGGGAAGATACGGCATGCTCCTACTTGTAGTCATTCAAAATATAGTCCTACTCAACTTCTTAAGCAAACACTCACACACGCACACCTTTAAAGTGTAAATTGAGCGAGCGAGACAAAGCGGTAAGTTTCAACGTCAGCGCGAGGGAGTCAGCGAGTAGCGCGTTGACGTCTCGGTCGCTTCGCAACAGACAAGTACGTACGACCGATTCCGACGCCACTGCAGAGTAGCGTCTTTCTCTTTTTCACACAGTAGAATATCCGCAATAGTGCAATGTAGCCTGTTCGCTCGGCAAATTGTGACTGAAGTGAAATTGTGCCTTTAGGCCTAATTTTGGCGGCTCACTCACGAGACGCTAATGCCGTATCTTCCCTTTTTGTTTTAATCTAAGAATACGAAACATACAAGTTTGTTTTCTTGACAGATATAAAGAGATGACTAAACAACGGTTCTGTTGCCTAGACAACCAGACACAATTCCAAATTCAATATCATCTCTCAACAGATACCCATAAGTGCTGTCATCTTTTTGATCCTCGGTCTGGCAAGAGGATTTGTGAGGATATCAGCCAACTGCTCTTCACTGGCTACCTTGTTGACTGTAAGCTCTCCTCCAGTCACCAATTCTCTTACGAAGAAGTGCCGAATCCGAATATGTTTCGTTATCCGGTGAAACGCCGGGTTCTTAGCTAGCCTTATTGCCGCCTCATTATCCACTTGTATGCATGGAATCTCGAGTGACGAGATCACTCATGAGTCAAGATAGCCAAATCGTCTCCCTGGCTGCTTCGCTAGTGGCTACAACTTCAGCCTCGGTGGTCGAAATCGAAACGCTGGCCTGTCTTTGGCTTAGCCACGAGACCGCTACTCCTGCATACATGTACAGCACTCCAGTGGTGGATCTACCAGTGCTGATATCTCCTCCATGGTCAGCGTCACTGTAGCATTCCAAAATGCCTTGTTTATATAGTCCTTTTTGTACATAATACCTAGATTTGTTGTATACTGTAAAAATCTCATTATTCGCTTCACTCTGACACAGTCTGCCTCTTTAGGTTTCCCCAGACTTCGTGAAACTACACTCACAGCATAAGCGATGTCAGGTCTAGTGCATACTATTAAATAGGTCAAAGCTCCGATAATCTGTCTGTAGTTATCTTTCATGTCACTCATGTCCACCTTCTTATTACATGTGCCGTCTTTTGCGATTGGTGTTGAGACCGATTTGCAGGTCCATTTCGAATCTCCGCAAAATTTTGTGTATTTTCTTGGAGTAGAGATAGAAAGCAGAGAAGATGGAATCAAGATATTCCAAACAAAAATTCCTATGTATATAGGACGTTTGGAATATCTTGATTCCATCTTCCCTGCTTTCTATCTCTACTCCAAGAAAATAAGTCGCAGGCTTGGTGGTTATTTTGAACCGACATCGCAGCTCCTCCATCAGCTCATCTATCAGCTGTTTATTGATTCCAGAGACCGTCATCCACGCACAGGGCTACTATAAGCTTTGTATCTCCTCCTGCCGCACTTGTCTTGACACCAATTTCCTTAAAATAGTCGATTCCAGCATCGTGGTGCTTGCTTTAACCCATACAGAATCTTTTCTAATAGACACACTTGTCCGGAGCCGTCGTCATAACCTTCCGGTTGTTTCATAAAAATCTCTTCATCCAACGAGCCACACAGGAAGGAAGTTGACACGTCAAACTGTCTCATCGGCATGCCTTTACTCGCTGCCGTACTTATAACTGAGCGAACAGTCGCCATTCGGGTAACAGGGCTGAAGGCCTGCACGTAATCGATGCCCTTCTTTCGGTGAAAACCCTTCATCACCAGTCTCGCCTTGTACTTGTCTACAGAGCCATCAGCGTTCATATTTACTTTGAAAATCCACTTACAAGGTAAAGCTTTTCTGTTCTTAGGTAGATTCACAAGCTTCCAAGGGTCATTTTCCTTTAGTGAACTGATTTCGCTATCCATGGCTTTCTCCCATAGCTCATTATCTGGGATTCTGTTCGCGTCTTGGTACGTGGCTGGTTCATCGTATCCCATTACTGCATTTATAACGAAGTTTTTGAACCTTTCTGGCCGTCGTAAGGAAGATCGGTTAAGAAGAATCATCTGTTCTGTGAACAGGTTTTCAAAAACATCTTCATCACGTTCTTGTTCAATTTCATCATTGACATCATCTGGATCGTCATCAACGATATCTTCGTTCACGCTTACATTTCCCCCTGGTTCAATAGACTGCTCTGTTATGCTCTGTTATCTGCTAATGTTTTCAGCATCATGAAACTCTTCTCCAAAATCCATGTCAGTTTCATCAACACTTTCAATATTGGGCAAAACTGAGATATTTTGTCCATTATCTTCGGAAGGAACCTTTCTGAGAGCTACAACTAACTCATTTTCCTGATTAAAGGCTGTTTCAGGATCATTTGAGCAAACATTCATCGAGGTCTCGTGCTTTTTCATCAAAAATAACGTCCCTAGATCGGGCCAGTGAATTTTTCTGTCTGTTCCAGAGCCTGTATCCATCATCGTTGTCATATCCAATCAAAATAAATTGTATAGCTTTCTTTTGCAACTTCTTTCTCTTCTGCTTCGGTACATGCGCATAGCAAGACGAACCAACTATTCTCAAGTGCTTTATCTGTGGCTTGCTGTTAAGCCAAAGTTCATAAGGCGACTTGTGTTCTACTGAGGTACGTCCTGTCCTGTTTAAGATGTAAACAGCAGTATTTACTATCTCAGCCCAAAAATTTTGAGGTATCTCCTCATGCGCGTGCATCATTGCTCTAGCGGACTCGACTATAGTGTCATTAGAGCGGCGAATGGGCTCATCAAAATAATACTACCAAGCCCTCTCTACTCTTCGGTGTCGTAAAAGGCGACTAACGGAGTAAAGACTGCACATATAACCGACAGCATAGAGCGGCGATGGGCTCATTAAAATAATACTAACAACCCCTCTCTTCTCTTCGGTGTCGTAAAAGGCGACTAACGGACTAAAGAATGCACAAACTATGTTAGGTATATTTGCAGTTTTATTTAAAGTTAAGATTTTTAGGTTATTAAATCAGTCAAAAATTTTGCCCTAGGCCTTCTTATGTCTATAGAAACTTGAAATGCTTCTTGGAATGGCTCTAAAACATAAAATTAAAGCTTAAACTAATAATGGCATATATTTTGAGATCCATCTCCTTTGTCTGTAACTAAATAATACAAATAATATTCTCGAATAAGCCAAACATTTTTGAACTTTGGGCCATGTTAGGAATATTGAAAACTATTTTTTATTAAAAAGTTTTTCTTTTTGTGTTATTTTTCCAGTTGCCAGCGCCATTTTGTTGAAGAACCACCCTATGGAAGAAAAACTACATTAACTATTATTAATGTACTTACCTAAAATATTACATGTTTTGATATGAATCTGTAAACTGTGGTTGTAATTTAACTCAAAGGAAAGACAACTTGAATTATTGTAATAGGTATGTGGTAGGTTTTAAAGAAATTTTGCTAGGAAAGATTGTTTTATGCAAATTAAAACACAAAATTACCAAAATTTTAAAAACCTACTCAAATGTAGTCCAAATAAAACCCGGGCCTTTTTTGGGGATCACATAGTGGGTCAAATTATGGTACTTTGCCATTAACAGTAAAACCACGTAAAATGGTTAAATGGTCACGAAAAATGGTTACCACGACACAATAAAACATTAAAACTAACCTTGAAATGATAGCACTGAGTAATAAGATTCATCAAAGTAAAACTCAATATTACAGTATTTTGCCATAAAAGAGAAATATACAGTAGCCGGCATACTTCTTGGGTATTGAGAGGCGCAGTGGGGGAAAGATTGCGCATGTACACTTACGTGCACATGACGGTGGAAATTTCAAATGTCGTAAGGGACATTTTGTCGTAAGTACACTTGATGCACCATTATACTCAAAATTTAATTCTCTATCGATCTGTCTATTTAAAATGTTGTTATCTCTTACAGTTTAGAATTTACGGCGATTATCACTTTGTAGTATGTGACAAGAATATTAAATCTCATGTTGTATAGGGCATATTTTGTCATCGTAATTATTTTTGAGGTTTCCAGAACGTTGTAAGGATCTTTAAGTGACAATAATTTACGTCGTAAGGTGTACACAAAAAAATAAAATGCCTTTACAACAAAATTTGGAAAGTAATAATGTGAAACTAAGAATACAATTTGGCGTAAGTATCGACGAGATTTTACACGAAGTCCCTTACGACATTGGGTATAAAAATATATTTTGATATACTTTGTCGTAAGAAGAACGAATATTACATGTTGGTCGGTTACATCTATAAGTCTAACTAAGTCATTTGTAACCGTAAAAATACAGAAAAAAATTTTACTTACTACAAATAAACGAAAGGCAGAAAATGAATTGATAGTTACTAAGCGCGTTTTACCACATTTTAAATTAGTCTGTACATCCTCAGTGCGGTCTTGTTGCCCTTCTTAAAGAATAACATAACCACACTTTCATGCCACGCTTCTGGCGTTCTACCTCCGAGTACGACGGAATTAAATAGTCTCTGAGGAGCTGCAAGTACTGGCCTTCCGCCTGCTTTCTAAAGGTCAGCCGTAATTCCGTCAGCACCCGATGCCTTGCTGTTCCTCAGCTGATCGAGCGCCATACCAATGTCCGGAATATCTTCGGTGTAGTGTCGGGTTAGCTTAGCTGTAGGGGGTCTGTAGCTAAGCTTTGTACAGGTGGGTGCGTTGATGTGAATAGCTGCCCATAGAACTTCTCAACCTCTCCCAGAACTACGGACCTGGACGTGACAGTTCTGCCGTCATCGGTTTTCAGCGTCATCAGATGGCTCTGCTCAATACAAATCTCTTGCGAACACTTTTGAACCTTTGTTTCGTTTGATAGCCTCTTTTAAACGGTCGGGATTAAATCGGCGAGTGTCGCGTGTCAGACTTTGAGATCTACTTATTGAGCCGCCGAAGCTGAGACGAATCATCCGAAGAACGCAGAACCATCACGCGCCGCTCTTCCATCAGTTTGAGAGTATGGTCCGAGAGCTTTTTGGGTCCTCTTGTACGGTGGGTTTTGAAGAACTTAGACCCAACTGCATAGACAGTTTTCACAAAGTTGTTGTAATCGTCCACGTCTACACAATACTTCAGGCATTCTAAGCAATTTTGCAGTTCCAGCTGGAAGTTTTCGGGGTTTTGGATTTAAATGGGTGCAGGACGGAGCGTAAACTTAATCAATCGACGTCTTTCTAGCTTGATATTGATGTTCAATGTGCATCTTACCAACCGGTGATCACTACCAGTTTTGAACCCGTTGATCACAGAGACATCATTGAATATTTGCTTCCTCGTCGACATGATGAAGTCAATCTCATTTTTTGTTGCACCATCGGGACTTAGCCAGGTCCACTGGTTGTGTTCAGTTTTCCTAAAAAACGAGTTCATCATGAACAGTCCCTCCCTTTCCAGAAAGTCCGCCAGCAGTTGGCCCCGGTGGTTCCGAATTTCAATTCCAAATCGTCCAACTTCCAGCTCATCGCCGCTTTGTTTGCCCTTTTTTGCGTTAATGTCTAATGACAACGGTGTAATAAGTTTTGGAGATTTGTATGGCTCTAGAGATGTCCTCATCCGTAGCCTCCATCAAATCGTCGGGGTGTGCCGTAGTCAGAGCGTATACCTGTATAACCTTTAAGAAATCCCGTTTGGTTATTCTGAGTATGAGGTACGCTACCCTCGACGACACACTTCCGGTCTTTACAACGTTGTTCACGAGAGAGCTGTGAACGATAAACGAGACATCATCCTAGGAGAGATGTTGGCTCTCCCGGAAATAGAGCAAGTTACCAGACTTCAATATTATCGAGTCCTCTCCCTCTCTTTGGACCTTAGATAATCCCACAATGTCCACCGTATATTGCTCAATTCTTCCTCCAGTTCGGAAACCTTCTCGTCGGTCCGCAGTGTGAGCGTGTTGTAGGTTGCCAGGGCCAAAGTTCGTTGTCGGCGGTAGCCAGGTCTCTGCCAGAGATTCTTAGGACCTCCTGCCCCGTCGCTGCCTTGGCCGCTACCGTAGCTAGGGAGAGCGGGGCCGCCGGGGACTAGGGGCCGGAGTTTGGTGCTGTTGTTCATTGGGGGGAAAGTTGCCATAATCGCCACGCTTGGCAGGCGCGTTGGCGATCGCAGTATGATAGTGGTAATCTCAGAGGATTCTGCTGCCCATCCTCTGGGTTGATCCCTCAGTCACCTTCTACGACTCCCACGGGAAGATAGGGTAGTCTAAGATCCGAGTATAGAACGACCTTCACCGGGCCGATTAATGGATGAAAAGTATTTTATATCAACTTTAAAATGTTAAAAAATATATCGCGAGCGGGTTGGCTGAAAAATTTCAGTCTAGTAGGTACCTATAATGTATAATATAATATTACAAAAAAAAAACATTGTACTGGTTTGGTCTGTGTGTGTTTGTAATGAGATTATCTTTATTTATATATTTTTATTTATTAACCAGACGGTTGCAAATTATTAATATTGACTTACCTGTTTACACCTGCCTGCCTACCCAAAAGTTATGACGGGAAAAAATAACCTTACGTTTGCATATTCTATAGGCTTCATACTTTCGATTGTTACCTAATACCTATGTAATTTATCTATTACCCAAACCAGTACATGTTTAAAGAAAATAATTTTTAAATATTTAATTAATCATATACTGGACTGAAATTTTTCAGCCAACCCACTCGCAATATATTTTTAACACATTAGATATAAAATACTTTTCATCCATTAACCGGCCCGGTGAAGGTCGTTGTATACTTGGATCTTAGACTACCCCATCTTCCCGTGGGAGTAGTAGAAGGCGACTACTAACAACTATCACTGCGATTTTAACTGAATTAAGTATAACATTTGTTAATTACTTAATTTTGATTTTTTTGCTATCAGACATCAAATTTCTTATGGTATTTTTTATTTATGATAACAAACTGATTCCAGAGATTGCCATGTCAGTAATTATTATTTTGTAATGAGGACTATTTTCTGTAAATTCTAGTTTTATTTCTGCCGTTGCTGTTACTTACATCATTATTATAATTTTTTAATTAGCTTTACAACATTTTACTGTGACATTGTCAAAACCTTTGGGTATTTATAACAATGCTGTTTCCATTACAGTTAGGGCGTAAGGGACATTTATCTCATAAAAGTAATTTTTTCCGTATTGTAACGGACAGTTCTTCTAAATTTGCAGTGTGTAAGGGACATCAACTTTTTAATTGCTTGAGATATTTAGATTTAACATTAACTATAGGAAAGATAAAACAATTTTGAAAAAAACTATGCAACAAACATCACAACAGCACGAAAAATTAATAAGTTATGACATTTTTAAAAGTTGAAGTTTGTTTTTTTGTTTGACTGAAAAGTAGGGGTTTGTCCCTTACGACATTTGAAAGGACAATGGGCGAAAGTGGTCCAAGAGCTGAGACTAGATCCTCCACTGATGAGACTTGTGGGAAATGAACGGTTATACTTGTCATATGATTCTAGCAAAAGATTATTAAAATCCGTTCCGGGATTTTTTTATGGTCAAGTTAACCTGCCTATAAATAATAAGATTTTACGTTATGTGTGGCGCATGTTTGGACATGTTTGTGCCTGTCTAAATAAGATACGGTATCTCGTTTCTTTGCCCCTAATTGCCCCCCCTCCCCACCCCTCTCCGCTCCTCCACGCCTGTTAGGTTAACGTGACTATAAAAAAAATTCCCGGGACGGATTATGATAATATTTTGCAAAAATCATATGACAAGTATGTACTTTCATTTCCCACAAGTCTCATTAGTGGAGGATCAGTCTCATCTTGAACCAAGTTCTATACAATTTTGCCCATTGTCCTTTCCACCGTCGATATGTAGTGTGTGTTTACTTGTTTTTGTTAAATATCTTATCATATTTGTTTTAATATGCGATTTGACTACTTAAATAAGAATAAATATTCGGTATTAGAAATCTTACAAAATATAATAATTTAGTCTTGAGGCAAAACAGATATTCCTTCCATTATGTCGAAGCCAGCAGAATTAGAGCTGATGCTAGATCTTGATTCAGCAGAAACATAGCTGGTTTTAGACATTGGTTCTTCGTCATGGTAAAATTTACTTTAATTTTGACTTTGATTAACTTTGCATCTCTCTTTAAGAAAGCAATATAAGTACATGAAACACCATTTTTCTGGCTTTTCTTTTTAAAATTGTTATGTTGTCGTTGTATAGTGAAAAAAAAAATTAATTAAATTAAAACCAAAAACTATAAAAAAGAACTATTACTGATTTACCCAGATCGCAGTAGCTTCGCGCTCGATGCGATACACCCCCCCTCCCCCCACCCCGCCGCCGCCATTGCGCCCCGCAACCCACCACCAAAGAGACCTAAAATTTGCTCCTGCGCATTTAAGGCCAAATACTCAAGAAGTTTGCCGGCTACTGCACTTACGTGAGTGCGCGATTGAAGTGATGACGTTTGCCTTTTGATTAGAAACGCATTTACAAGGTTCCCGCGAAAGGGGATAGAGATAGAACCTTTGTGGCATATCCCCTCCACATGCCGCCATTTTCATTTTTTCCTGAAGTTTCCGCGCATGATAAAAGTGGTATATATGGATAGAGGATACTTTAACAAACAAAAAATGTCAAGTAATATGGTACCCTAAAGTGTCACGTTCCCGAGACATTTGAAGGTAAGGATCGCCATTCGAAAAACTAACAATCGTTAAAAACCTAATAAATACGTCCATTGCATTCAAATGATAGTTCCCAGGTTGATTTAAATATTAATTAGAAGGCAGTACAACCTAGTAGCATAACAAAGCACTTTAATTAATTACTTGCCTACTAAATCACATCATATCGCAATTAAACGCTATTTTGTCAAAGTAGGTAACTCGAATCGCGGTGGTTGGCTTATCTTCCATTCCATAACCAGTTAAAAACAAAATAAAACACATAATGTAGATGTAATGTAACAATCGCTTATTATTATTGCAAAAAACTTCAATACCTAGGTATAAAACTACCGTGGCGGCGACGGGATAGAAAACAAGCCAACCACCGCGGTTCGAGTTACCTACTTTGACAAAATAGCGTTTTTCATTGCGATGTGATGCGATTTAGTAGGCAAGTAATTAATTAAAAAGTAGTTTTTTTCGTGCTAGTAGGTTGTGCTACCTTATAATAAATAAGTACTTAATTCATCCTGGGAACTATCATCTGAATGCAATGGAATGCGTTTCAACTTACACGTAATATTGCGCTTTTAATGATTGTTATTTTTTCACATGGCGGATCTTTACCTTCAAATATATCGGGAACGTGACACGTTAGGGTACCTACTTACTTCATATTACTTGACATTTTTTATTTGTTAAAGTATCCTGTATCCATTTAAACCCCTTTCACCGGGCGCGGAAACTTCAGGAAAAAATCAAAATGGCGGCATGTGGGCATGCCAGCTTCCATACAAAAATGTTCGAACCCCTTTGAAATTGTTCTTGCCACTGAAACTTATGTATTTTTAAAGTGGGCTATGATAGGAGGTGGGCCTTATTCAGCGCTCGTACCTTAGGTTGTTAAACTGTTTTATGGGGTTACCTAAGTATTTTAAGTTCGATAATTTATGTAGGGTACCTACAGGGTAGGGTATATGGGTAGAGTAAGTATCTGAAGAAAAACTTTTCGACTAGGTACTTAGGTAGGTACCTACTTATAATTTTCGTTCAGTCTTTTCTTACTTCGTCGAAATCACGTTGGCCTCGTCAAATCCGAATTATTGATAGGTAATAGGTCAACTGATACAGTTATCAGTTGACCAATATCAATAATTCGGATTTTTTCGTTACTCCCGACGTTTCATTAGTTCGAAAAAAATTCAAGGATAATATAATCCTTTTATGTGTTTTGGTCAGGTGCTATAGTCATTCCGAGGCTTCTAAGTTGCTAGATTTCACATATTCGATCCTCACCATTGAGGTATATTGTACAATAAACTAGAGAAGACACCGCGAAGCAAGTTTGTGCGCAACTAAGGTGCAGCCGCAAGGTCCACAATCGCTTGAATCACGCGCAATCACTTAGGCGTTTGCGGCCCATGGGCTGCACCTTAGTGCGCACAAACTTGCTTCGCGGTGTCTTTTCTAGTTTATTGTAATGATCATCATTAAGGAGACGACACGATGCTAATTTCACATCTAACTAGCAACATAATACGAGAACGAACCTATAAAATAAAGAGAGAATAACCTCCATACAGCCCATCACACCCACCACCTATTAAATTAAATCATAGACGTACCTACTTCAGAGGAGTGCACCCATAAGCTCAATGAGTGCACCACTCTTTTTCTTTTATGCCTACTGTAGCCATTAATCAGTCCCGAGTTCCTAGCCTATTGTACTTATAACAATACTGCATCAGCTGCCGTAAATCCTGACATAATAGAAATTCAATTGTTATAATAGTAATCTATTTGAGGTTTTCTCACAGACCATAGGACACATGGCAACACGCAAATTACAGCATAATCATCTGATAAAAAAATAACTTTTGGTGAATGAATGCAATAATAACGACGACCTCCTTGGTCGAGTGGCTTGTACACCAGTTTTCATGTTGTCGCCATCTCCGAGGTCCCGGGTTCGATCCCCGGTCGAGTCAATTTAGAAATTATTGTTTTTCTAAATTGTCTCGGGTCTGGGTGTTTTCCATGTAATATAATAAGTATGTATATAAGTATTTTGAGTATGTTTATCTGTTGTCTAGTAACCATTTAACGAGTTTCTTCGAAGCTTCTCTTGGGCTAGATAATTGGTGTGAGTGTAGGAAAGTTTATTTATTATTTAGTTTATTTTATTTACAATAAATACTTCCATTTCAGTAATAGACTCTCAAGGAATTAATGAGTAAGTATACACAAGTAACAATAATATCAAATCTTTATTTCGTTTTAAATATCTTTTATGTATAACAAACAACAATAACTCACTGTTAATAGTAAATCAAATAAAAAACAAAACAAATAGAAAACTATTTACATTACATCAACATCATAATTTTTGAGCAACAAAAGTTTTTTAAGACATACCTACCTACTTAATCTTTTGCAATAATGTCATATTCTAATATATCTTATTTTATTTAAAAAAAATTAAGGCACTAATCTTAGAATAATTACGTAGCTGTGGTGTTATACATATTTGTATTAAACTTGATATATTTTTCTCTCATATAATATAATATGTTAAGTACCATTGGAAGACAATCAATACACAATAACATTCTTAGCTATTTGTTAAAATAATATTTGACTGAAAGACTTTGGCAATACTTTGAGTAAATAATGTATTTATCAATCTACTGTCATCGGACTTCAGAGTAAAAATTAGTAAAAGTGATTTAAAAAAGAATAACTATCACATTATGTTACTCTATTTTTGTGCTATACTAATACATTTAAAACAAATCAACTTATACAAAGTTTATAACAAACACCTACTTTCTAATAAAACTATAGATATAAAAACACTAATAACAAAACTAATGCTAACATTTCATAAAACTTAGCACCTATTTGCTTACTTAATCTAATTTGAGTTTAAGTGTTACTTAAGTATAGGGTCTAGGTAAACAGTAACCTGAGGCCATATTTCATCAGAGGTTCGCCCTTCAAACTCTTTAAGAATGCCTTTCTTTTTGTAAAACTCTATGACAGGTCTCGTGACACTCTCATAGATTTCAAGACGCTTCCTGACCGCCTCTGGCTTGTCATCGGGCCGTTGCACCAAATTTTCACCAGTTACATCATCCTTGCCAGCCACTTTAGGTGCATTAAATTCTACATTGTAAACTCTTCCTGAAGATAAGTGGACCCATCTATTCTTAACTCTATCAATTATAACCTCAAATGGTACAACTAAATTTAACACAACATCCACGGGCTGAACTTTCCACAAAGCATCCGCTTGTCCCACTGTTCTAGGAAAACCGTCCAGCAACCAAGGCTTGTTCTCTACTTTCTCCAGTTCAGTGATCATGAATTTTATCATTACATTATCAGGTACAAGCTTGCCTTCGTTTAGATACTTCTTTACCTCTTTTCCTAATTGTGTTTGCTTCTCTATGTGATCTCTTAATTTATCTCCACTAGACACATGTTCAACGTTATATTTCTTAACTATTCGGGATGATATTGTGCCCTTTCCGGAGGCAGGAGCGCCCAATATCAAGGTCTTGAGTAATTTCGCTTTAATTGTCATCGTCGCGATCGAAGTGAACTTTGGCTCGAGTGTACTTTGATACCAAACAACTATAGGTTATAATCTCCGCAGGTTATGTGTTCTTAGAAGAAATGTAACATGTAATCAGTCTTAGCAAAGTCATGAGTTATGGAACGATAAAATCTTATTTTTGATTGATTGATCGGCAAATTTGATAAAATTCATTGATAATGTCGACTGCCAACAACTTTATTTCGTATTTATCAAACTGCTTTATATGCGAATTGTAAGATAGTATAACTTCACAAGCTTCGTTTAAAACTTCTTTACAACAAATTCACTTTGATCAATTTAACAATATTTCTATCAATATAAGGTTTTAGACACCAAGACACTAATTTCGTTACGGGTACGGCACAGCTGTTGTTGTTTGATTTTTGATTGACAATGATTGACAATGACATTTGTTTGACATATACACACCACAGGTAACCTATATAGAACAAAGTATGAACGAAACGCAACTAAATGTCAGATGTCTTGTGTTGTGGTCTATTAACGCGTTTAGTGGAGCTAAAGATGAAATCGCGATGTTGACCGGGCGACGCACGGGCGGCGGCGGCACGGTCGCAGTATGCTCAACGACTGAAATAAAAGCGTCCTGCCTGCCTGCGCGTCTTTTCTCTAAAGTACTTCGTGCCAGTAACTATACCGAGCTACCGATAGATAGGCATATTGTAGGTAAAAATGGAACCGTCACTATAAAGATTACGAATTGCAGATAAAAAATCTATGAAAATAGGTACTAGGAAGGAACTTGTACTAGTCACGATATATGTAATTCCGTTGTCTAGTAACCATTTAACGAGTTTCTTCGAAGCTTCTCTTGGGCTAGAGATAATTGGTGTGATTGTGGGAAAGTTTCATTTAATTTAATTTTAATTTAATTTAATTTAATTACAAATAGAACAGGAATAGAATTATTAATCATCATCATTTTCAGCCATAGAGCAACACGGGCCTCCGGGTCTGCCGCCGGAGGCCCGTGTTGCTCTATGTTTTCAGCCTTTCCGCTGTTGCTGGGCCTTTCTTGCCTGTGGTCATTTTGGTTAAACGGACATTATGGTTATGCGGACTAAATGCCTATAAGGACATTTTGCTTTGAGGACCACCTCCTCTGAATTGTTCTCAACGTACTACCTAAACTGGGCATAGGAGTATGATTATCATGAAAATTGATAACATATTCGTTCGTCGTTATAAAAAAACGAGAATTAAACGCAAAAATTGCAACTGTCATAGATTGTCACCAGATGGCGCTGCTTAAATATTAGAGGAGAGCTCGGACCAAATATTACATTGGTCCGAGGAGGAGAGAACCTGGGAATCGAACCCGGTTATCGGGACAAAGGCTTAGCCATTCCGAGTTGTTCCAACACAAGTAAGATATTCAAATAACTAACTGCTTTTTTCTCGAAGGATGGCGTTGGTAATGCTACCATGCGATCTCCCCTGGTGGACCTCCGTGCAGCGCCACCTCAAGCATCTGCTGCTGGCTTCAGCTCCGCACAAACTAACTGGCAGCATGCTAAAAATTCACGACATGTGCAAGTGAGTATAAATGATAAGCGATTGTAAAACGGTACAAAATTCCGAAGTGGTAAACTCCACGACCTCCCTCCAACATTATTTTCTTGTGATTTTTAACAGTTAATTACGTACAGTTAATTACTTTTTTAATCTCAAGGAGAGGCAGCTTCCCTACTGCCCCCCCCCCCCCCCCCCCCTCCCTCCCTGGCAACACGCCCTTGCTACCAACATAAAGACTGCACATTCTTCCAAAATGATAGAGTGGCGACGGGCCCACCACTTATCACGCTGACTGAGCAGATGCAGTTGTAATTTGGTGAAAAGCGACTATATCAGTGGACTGGTTCTGCGGTCCTCATTGCCTAGTCTATGACTAATCCTTTGGGGGGATAATCGTGTATTTATGTACGTGTCTATGTGCGAGTTAGTGCTTTTACCTCTAACGCCCGTTATTGGAACGCATGACTGCATCGCGGCACTGCTTGCCATTGTTTTGATGCTAACGCGCGTTTCGAACGATACAGCTGCAGCGCGTGTGTTGATGCAGACCAGTGGGATAGTGCATTAAACAAGATGCGTATGCGTATCGCAACTGCATCGCCACAGAATCGAGAAAAAAGCACTGGTGGGGTCGTGATTCTCGGGTGTGTAAAGACGGCATGGGTGCGGCTGCATCGCTACTGCATCGCGAGCGACTCTATCGCTGTCGTCTATCATCGCGTTTGCGTCGCTGCTACAAGTCGCAGTGTGTAAAGTTTTCTACCGTCTTATTATTACAAACAATTAGAGGAAGGTACTGTGGAGTCTATGCATGAGGGTGCTGGCAGGTTTTACTTTGTAGTAATTTATAAATATCAATACCCTTAATAGTAGCGATATGATTTGATTTAAATGATGGGAAGCCTTTGTTTAAGAATGGCACAGTATAATGTGGGTATCTATGCTAAATTATATTATTAACCCTTTGAGCACCGTAAAACCAGACACAATTGAAATTCTATTGTTTCGCGACCGCCGGCGGTCATATGATCCTTAACCAGTAAAGTCTTTTTTGTATTTTTTTGTTCCTAATGTTTATTTCAACAACAACAAACCCGATAATCTGAGGTCAGGACCTGGAACCTGGACTTGGAACGCAGGGGTTCCATTACCAGGGCGGGCAAAGGTGTTTCGGATTTATCAATGCAAAGCCATAATAGCCAATTTGTGGTCACCAACCCGCATTTTGGCAAGACACAGACAATAGTACATTGTTACGGGGAGAAAGTCCCTCGAACTATTGACGCTCGGGCGCCAAACCCCGTCTCGGGAGTAGATAAGTCTTTCACACGAGGTAAACACTGTGCTTTTCATTACGAATATAAGGGTAGTAAAAACAAAAACATGAACGTCTTTAGTCCGTTAGTCGCTTTTTACGACATCCAAGGGAAGAGAGGGGTTTGTAGTATTATTTTGATGAGCCCATCGCCGCTCTGTGCTGTTGGATGTATGTGCAGTCTACAGTCCGTTAGTTGCCTTTTACGACACCAAAGAGAAGAGAGGGGTTGGTAGTATTATTTTGGTGAGCCTATCGCCGCTAAAATATGCTGTTCTATGTATGTGCAGTCTTTGGTCCGTTAGTCGCCTTTTACGACACCGAAGGGAAGAGAAGGGTTGGTAAGTAGGTATTATTTTGATGAGCCCATCGCCGCTCTATAGTGTTGGTTGTATGTGCAGTCTTTAGTTCGTAAGTCGCCGTTTACGACTCCGAAGGGAAGAGAGGGATTGTTAGTATTATTTTGATGAGCCCATCGCCGCTCTGTGCTGTTGGATGTATGTGCAGTCTTTAGTCCGTTTAGTCGCCTTTTACAACACCCAAGGGAAGAAAGGGGTTGGTAGTATAATTTTGATGAGCCCATCGCCGCTCTATGCTGTAGGATTCTGCAATCCAAGACTGCTCTTTGATCTGTTAGTCCCCTTTTACGACACCCAAGGTAAGAGATGTGTTTAGTATTATTTTAATAATAAGTCACAATTACACATGTCAGAAAAACGATTCTCCCTAGGGCGGAAAGTACTACTTTCCACCCGCTCCTCAGGCAACTTCAGACCTACTTTCCGAGTATGAGGAATGAAAATTTATTATATGTCGTCCTTGTGGTGATCTGAAATGATGCGCGTACAAACATTTTGTTAATTGATTTTTAATAACATAGATAGATTTACTGTAGGTAACAATAATTATTACCGATATCATTATTAACACATAATATACTTACTCGTATAAATAAATCATTTGATGTGATCCACAGCATAGGCATAGACCCTGATGACGACGTCAAAGACGCTGAGCTGATGAAGGGCTTAGAGCAGTTCCTGGAGGAGGAGATGACGGAGGCAGAGCGCAACCACTTCCTGGACAACACTACCAGGATCATGGTCAACCGGGCGCTGCACCTGAAGCGGTGGCGGCCGCCCAACGGCCTCATGTTCAGTTTGCAACAGCAAAGTAAGTTGTTTTTTTTGCAGTTCAACCTGTTTTTTTTATTATGTGTGTTTATCTGCAATCAGTAGTCAACTATAAGCAGATAGTCTGTGTGCTCTTGTTAGGTCGAGAACGTCCTCCAGCGAGGGCAGCTACTCATTGCACTTTAGAATACAATATTAGGGTAATAGGTATATGTCTTTTCTATTAAGGTGTTTATGGTAACTACGCCTGGTTACACCCACAGCAAGGGCGTTTGGGTGATTTTCGAGTCGCTTTTTGTATTTTTCTATGGATTTCTGAATCTCTTCTTTCACTGTAGCTATATTCAGATTTTTGTGGATTTCGGTGTTTGTAATAAACCAGGGAACCTGAGCCTTAAGATTACATTTTGCATTCTTTGCAACATTGCGATGTTAGAATTGCTAGCACTGTTCAACCTATATACTCGTACCAACCGTGTTGCGTAGCGGTGTAAAGAACTACCAACCCCTCTCTTCCCTTGCCTTGGGTGTCGTAAAAGGCGACTAACGGACTAAAGACAATATACATACAACTGCATAAAGCGGCTTTGGGCTTACCACCTGTCACGCTAAGAACATGTGCAGTCGCTATATTTGGTGAAAAGTGAACTATGGCAGAGGACTGCTTTTGCGGTTCTCATTGCCTAGTCTCTGACTAACCCTTCGAGGATAATAGTCGTGATTAATTTATGTATGTAGGTAGGTACTAGCGGCCGCTTGCGGATTCACCCGCGTGGTTCCCGTTCCCGTGGAAATATCGGGATAAAAAGTATCCTATGTGTTAATCCAGGTTATAAACTATCTGTATGTTGAATTTCATCCAAATCCATTTCAGTAGTTTTTACGTGAAAGAGTAACAAACATCCATCCACACTTAGACTACATATATACATAGTAGTTAGGATGTATTACGAAAGCTGAGCTAATATCTCAAGAATATTTTTTTATTCATGTAAGTACCTATCTATTCTAATTTGCTTATTTAAATTACAGGTGATGTAACACAGCTGGATTACAATTTCGTGTCAGCCCTCATTGCTCACGCGTTTTTCTCTACTTTCCCGAAGAGAACGCTCAAAACACATCCAACGCTACAAGACTTCAATTTTACTCATTTTTTTAAGAATTTACATAGGTAAGTTCAGTATTTAGAAGACGTTTCTATTTTGTCCCTTTAAAACATACTAGCGGCCGCTTGCGGTTTCACCCGCGTGGTTCCCGGTTCCGTGGGAATATCGGGATAAAAAGTATCCCATGTGTTAATCCAGGTTATAAACTATCTGTATGACAAATTTCATCCAAATCTATTCAGTAGTTTTTACGTGAAAGAGTAACAATCATCCATCCATACTTTCAAACTTCCGCGTTTATAATTTTAGTAGGATAGTAATTAATTATTTAAGTATAAACAATAACTTGTTTGTTACAGGAAATCGCAAAGAAATAAATTAAAAAGCTTGCTGCATTACTTTGAATGGTTAGACAAAAGTAGCGTAGAAGGTTCTATTAAAATAAGCCGACAGGTGAGCCACTCAACCTTTGTAATATCTACCTAAAATATTCAATTTAAGTGAAAAAGTAACAATTTTTGAAAGTCTGACGAAAACCGTATGTCGTCTGCCCGACAGACTAATAACTTTATCTAAAACGCTATATGTTCGTAGGTGATGACTTCGAAGCAATGGTTGACCATTGAAGATTGGCTAGAGTGTAGTTTACCGCTGTGCAAGCTGCTGGTTAGGCACGAAGGTCGGCCGGAGAGGTGCGAGAACGATGAGGCGATCAGAATATGTTTTGCGTCCAGCAGGATCGGAGGAGACGTGCTGGTCGATGGGGAGTCACAGGTAAAAAAAAAACAAATATATCGGTTTTCAACACCTAAAATATTTCCATTTTAGTTGTGCACCCTACCATTTATTTCTCTAAAACCACCCAATGGTTGACTGGGAGAGAATTCCTAAGGCATTAAGTCCGCCTCTGTACAGTTGTGCATAAAGTATTAAATATAGATGAACAAACATTTGAACGAAAACAACGGCTTTTACAGGAATCACTATCGATGTTCATGATGCCGGAACTGCTGGCCGCGATGCTGTCGGTGGAGGCTCTCGAGGACAACGAGGTGCTGAAGGTGGAAGGCGTCAGACTGTTCAGCAGGATATGCGACAAGAAACAAAAGACTAAGATAGAACTACTCGAGGAGCCGAAAACGGTAATAACGTCGAAATATTGCAAATACTCTAATACTTAGTATAAATAAATATAGAAAGATGACTGCTCATACATCCTAAAGCATAGAGCGGCGATGAGCTCACCACCTGTCACGACTATTATCCCCGAAGGGTTAGTCAGAGACTAAGCAATGAGGACAACAAAAGCAGTCCTCTACTATAGTCCACTTTTCACCAAATAGCGGCTGCACATTTGCTCAGCGTGACAGGTGGTGAGCCCATTGCCGCTCTATGCTGTTATAGATGTATGTGCAGTGTTTAGTCCATTAGTCGCCTTTTACGACACCCAAGGGAAGAGAAGGGGTGGTAGTATTTTTTCGCCGCTGCGCGACAGGGTTTTGCGACACGGGGATAATTTAGCCCAAATTCAAATGTGTTCAGCGCCATAGCCTCTTCAGGGCCCTTATTCTATAACGATTCCTTGTTTCAAAACCACGTTAATTCCTTAAAAAGTTACGATATCTTCCCAAAAACGTATGCGTTTGACGACGCGCGGTAAGGTTTAGGTGTGGAATCTCTAAATTGCGATACAGAATCAGGGCCCAGACCTGATGCTTAAAATAACAAAATGTAAGATATTTTAAGCTAAAATAGGGTTAATTATGGATCAAATAAAACATTTATTGTAAAAAACATAGGTCCACTTATGTGTAAGCACCTACCTCAGGTTTTTAGAAGTGCATTTTGCCTCTTTCACATTATTTTTGGAATACCTCAAAACAATTGTTTCTTGTGACTAGGTACAATTTGCATTTTGTGCAAATGGTTCGGCATCGTGAGGAGCAATGTGGGTGTCGACATGTTGACGCGTTCTTGTAAAAATAAATAATTATTTTTTCATACGAGTAAAAATCCAATATAACAGTCCTGGACACATTATGTGTACCTTGAAAACTAAACATGTTTCTTTACGGAAATATAATTTATTTTTTAAATCTTTTATGAAGTTAATAGAAAGCAACTCTTTGTTTACATAATTACACAAAAATATAAATAAGTTACCATGTTTTTCCACATTTATCTGTTTTTAAAGTACTGCGCGGGTGCCGCAAAAAAAAAAGGGTAAACTTTTGGAACTTAAAAAAAAAATATCCCCTTGTCGCGATTGCAACGCTTTGTCAACGGATTTGTTACGAACCAACATGATTTGTGAATGCATAATAAATTGTATCGAAAGATGATAATAGAAGCCGCTAGTAACAAAAAAAAATATTATGAGGTCCACCTACATGTGTGTACCCCAGGTCTGAAGAGGATGGAGTGCTATAAAGATTATGATAACATGCATGCACAGATTCTCGTAAATATTATCCATAAAGGGTTAATCAGAGTCAGAGAGTTATGATAACATTAAATACCAAACCCTTTATTTTCTTACAGGTAACTGTGTGCCTCATGGATGCGGAAGACTACAGCAAACTACCATTAGGGCAATGGGAAGAAGATAACATATTAAGAGAGATGAATAAGTGTCTATTAGCTTTCCAGCAGACGCCGATGAAGAGTCCAAGACACGAAAGGCGACTATCCCCAATAGGTAGATATCTATTAAAACAATAAGTTACGAAAATATTTTCAATCAATTCAGTTGCATACCATTATCAGCCGAAGCCTAAAGGCAGTCATTTTCACTTCTATTTATTAAATAATGGAAGTATCTCTACCACCACTCTTTTCCGTACTATTAGGTATGTATTCTGTTACGACATATTGATTTCCTATCAGCGAAACAGCAGTTGACACGGTCTTATATCTACATTGTACTATTTCCCTACATTCTATTTAAAATGTTGTGTAAAAACACTACTTACAAACCACGGTTGATCCATAGGTACCTTCCGATATGGTATGTCTTAGCGATTATTTTGTATGTAGTTAATAAATTAAATATACTTACTTATTACTTATAATTTATTTTCGAATCACGAAATGACTTAAAGCCTAAAAAAAGACCTGTAAATATTTGGCTGGACACGACTGTAAAAAGCCGGTCATGTCCGGCTAAAGCCGAACATCTGGCAGCCCTAAGCACGACAACATCGCGACACTTACGATTGTAGCGATACTAATCGCAACTGCATCGCTACAGACGCGCCGTAAAAAGTCGCACTTGTGCGTAAAGAATAAGGCACGTATTCTAAAACCAAACTCACACTCAAATCTCTGCTTGAGTACAGTTAGAAAGGGATGGTGCTATTCATCGCATATATCACCATCCCTTTCTAACTGTACTCAAGCAGAGATTTGAGTGTGAGTTTGGTTTTAGAATACGAGCCTTAGATAGACGGCTAGTGGCTAAATAGCGATCGCGACTCAATCGCATTTGAATCAATGCTAAAAGTTGCAACGTGTGGCCTAAGGCTCTTTGCACACTAAGGGTGGATTCGACCAAACTGGTCTAAATAAGGTCTTATACTTAGATTAAACGCCGAATTTGTATAGACTAATCTCGGAGTAAGTCTTATTCCAGTGTGGTCGAATCCATCCTAAGACTTATATAGTGCGATTTCTTATCGCACGCTTGCAATGCTACACACGCACTACACGCGCGTTTGAACAGAAATATTATGGTCCGAGAATGACACAGTCTTATTGTGTCGATTCTGCATCGTGTTTGAAGCGAGTCACACGCGCGTTTGTACCGATACAGCGCAGCGGTGCGATTCTCTAAGTTAAAGCCTTGGTAGCAGCGGCTGCCGCAGCGCTGAGAATTGACTCTGTCTCTTTCATGTTCATAGCTCATTGAATATAGTTCATTGAAAAGAGACAGCAGATCACAGCCATGCCCGCAGCATCTATGTGTCGCTTAGAGAATCGCATAGCAGAAGCGTCAGAAAACGACGCAATAACTTTTTCAAGTAATAAGTAACACTGGATGCATCGCGTTTAAATCGTGATTGTATCGCGTTTGCATCGCTGCTAAAAGTAACAATGCGTGGACTAAGACTTTAAAAGTAAGTAACAGTAGGTAGTTTTAAACGTCCGGTGATTCCAGGTGAATCGTTTAGCCACACGCCTCCCGAGGTGGAGGCGACGGTAGTGGTGAAGCAGACCTCCTCGTGCAGCACCATCAACAGCTTCAACAGCCGCAGCCCTTCGCCGCAGAACTACTGCGCTGCCACGCTCAACCTCAACGATCCTAGTAAGTGCATCGGAGGAAGATAAATCATAATCATCATCATCCATCCGCCTATAAATGTCTCTCTAGCTAGACGGCTAGGCTCTGGTTCCAATGTTAAGGAAGTACAGTGGTGCTTCCCGGGAGATTGAGCCATAACTCACTATGCCGCACCGTTGTGCAGAAAAAAACTACCTATTTGATCCATTTGGAACCAGAATTTTCCAATAACGGATATTATTATTAGGTCTGTGATTAATAGCCATCAACGCCTCCAGTACATACAGTCAAGGGCGTCGCCAGGGGGGGGGGTCTGCCTGTCCCCCCCCCCCCTAGAAGAGATAAAAAAAATGGTAATTAACTGTTAAAATTTACGAGAAAAGTAATTCCCTACTCTGAAACCTTTTTAGCACGCCTCTATATATACCTACAGTAAAGAGGTCGTGGAGTTTACGCATTGGGACTTTGTACCGTTCTGATTACAATCGTCTGCCTCCTTCATTTATATCGGCTTACCCTCCCCCCCCCCCCTCCTGGGTCATCGGTTGGCGACACTCTTGCGTGCAGTTATCAGTTATCAAAAAGCAAGCTACTAGGAGTTTTAGTTTCAAAGTGTAATTTACGCGTCAACTTTAAACAACAACAAAAACTTTACAGGTGTAGAAATATCAAAGAAGAAGTGCTGGCTGTCCCCCGACGGCGGCACCTTAAACAACCGTCGCGGCCGGTTCATAGTGCTGGGCTCATCGGGCGAGTGCCTGCCGGTGACGCGCGCGTCGCCACCGCCCGCCGCCGCCGCGCAGCAGGACAGCCTGTACTCCAGCTGCAACGCCAGCGACGACGAGTACCACAGCGCGAACGACAGCTTCGACTACGGTAAGGGCTTTAGCCTAAACAAGTGACAAAAGCTGAGCTCCTGTCTATTCGAGTAGCTCGTAGTGCTGGGCTCATCAGGCATGTGCCTGCCGCCGCAACGCAGCAGGACAGCCTCTACTCCAGTTGCAAAACGAGCGACGACGAGTAAAATAGTGCAAACGACAGCTTCGACTACGGTATAGGTTTTAGGGCCTAGACAAGTAGAAAAAACTCACCCAGCGGAGTAAATACAGATGCTGTCACCTGTTGGGCGCTAGCTGTCGACATGTCGGCTGCTAGCGGTTGACACGTTGACGGCAAGCTACGACCTCATGACGGCAGCTGCAGTTACTTACGTCGTCGATAAACTACGCGTTCGTGTGTAAGAGCGCTAAGGTTCTGTTTTAGTTAACTGCTAACTTTTAGGGTGTGCTATCACACAATACTTTCTTAAAATTTCCGGATCTTTAATTTGCACGTGAACAGCATTAGGTATATCCTTGAATTCATACTTAATGCAAAAGCAGCACCCTTGTTTTTTCCTAGCCAAAGTCTTCCTTGACCTGCCCGTAACCATATTAAAATCTGGTTGCTATAAATAGCAGCATTTAAACCATTAAACAACTTAACAATAAAAGTCTTATCTATGCTTTTTTTACATTTATGAGAAATTCTGCTGTCCGCCGAATATTCCTACTGTCTACTAATTTTGGTTAAAACTATTTATATAGGCGGCAGCGAAGACGAAGGTCGAGGCGAGAGCGCACGTCCCAACTCATTCCAATACTCCAAAGAGCTGTCGACCGAAGTGAGGCGGATGAGCTTCGCGGACCGGCTGCGGGACGCGCTGCGCCGCGAGACAGAGAACTCGTGCACCACCAGCACCACCGGCGACTGGTCCACCGACAGCTCCAGCTATGCGGTCGGCATTAGCATCTCGGGCGCCGAGCTCAACGACAACGACATCAAGTAATGCAGCTGTTTTTTATTCACAATTATCACTCTTGGCACTGACGAAAAAGGCTATGACGCCTTGAGCAAGGAGGTAGAGAACTCCTGCACCACCGGCGACTTTTTTATTCATATTTATGAGAACACCTCTCTCGGCTGACGGCAGTGACAAAAAAGGTTAGGTAGAAGTGCGACGGTTCTTTAGCTACAGGCTATGTGAGATGAGACGCCCTGAGCAAAGAGGCAGGGAACTCCTCCCGCACCAGCACCACGGGCGACTGGTCCACGGATAGATCCATCTAATCTGTTATCACAAGAACTTTAGGTACTTACTCGCTTCATAAAAGCAGCGATAACGATATTTTTTACTACCTACAGAAGAAGTGGCTTTTTTATCTGCAACTTCTAGCACAACAGTCTACGAGCACAAGTGTACCCTTCCTTCCAACAACATCTGGTCCTTCAAACGAGGCGTGAAGCGGCACTTTGTGGGTCAGCAGAGTGGAGGGTGACGGATGCTATACGTCTCTTACGCTGCACCAGTTGTCCTCGCGCCTGGAGTCCACTTCCACTTAACATCAGGTAGATTAGAGTCATTTGCCGGGCTTAATATAATTAAAAGAAACTCTTTCTCCTTCAGAGTGAAACGAGGCGGTTCCGTCGGATTCGTGCTAACTGAGAAGGAAACGATAAGCAACGGCGGCGAGCTGTCGCCGCGCCGCCGGCCTCTGGGCCGCCGCGAGACCGGCAACAGCTCCAAGTACAGCTTCAGCACCGAATACACGTATGTGAACATTGCTACTATACCAAAAGACGGATGGATGGATGGATGGATACCTTGGACACCCGCAAACCCAGAGATGTTACGCCGGGCGAGCCGGACCAATTCGTGTTGTAACGCAGCGTGGCTCTACAATTCAAACAGTGTCACTCATTCACCAACCAAGAGGCACGTGTAGGGTCCCAAGGGTAAACCTACAGCCGCGAGTGATTTGATCACCAAAGAAAATATTCGAGGAAGAATGTTTCTCACGGGTCGCTAGACGGGCTCAATGGCATAGTACCCTTGTTTTTGTTTTCGGTTTCGGTTTTTAATTTAAGGGCGCGAATTTAATTTTATCAATTTTGCGTACCGCGCTCCAACACGACGAAAACAAATGACATTCTATTTTTAAAATAAGAAAAGAAAATCAATAATTTTTGTTTTTTTATTTTATCAAATGTCTGGGCTTTACCTGCCAGTATTTACTTTTTGTTGTTCAAGGAGTTTATATACCATTATTACTTTTTATTGAACACCCCTCGTATGATGATGATGAATAATTTCTTCGATGATAATAAGTACCTTTATAAATACAGAATTCCCACTACTATTTGTTGACGCAAAAATATACATTTCACAGGAAGGAATGTAGTTTAAACACTAGACACTAACTATAAAGAAGAAAAATCTATGAGCAACAAATCCTGCTAATACATAATTAAGTGTCAATACAATAACGCATTCTATATTATTCTATCGTAATTTTTTGATTCCAGGTCCGAATTAGAAGAGGTATACGAACAGTTTAACCAGTGGTTGAATGATCCCATAGCGGAGGCAGGGGAGAACAAAACACGGGAGTTGGACTCCCGAGACTTGGCTGTGATAAGGTAAGGAAGAAAATAATAGTAATAAAAAAAGGAAGAAATTAATAGTTTTTACGTCTGATCGCGCTGTTTCAGTTTGTAATGTTATGTAACGTAATACTTTATTCTGTGATAACAAAGCGGCGGTTGCCGTAGCAGCTACGGCTGGCGACAGCGGCTACGTCGTAGTCGTATCATATTTGAAGGCGGCGCGGTTGCCGTAGCAGCTACGGCTGGCGACAGCAGCTACGGCTGGCGACAGCAGCTACGTCGTAGTCTTATCATTTGAAGTTGTAAAATAATAATAATTGTGGGGCTGTGAGAGACAAAGATGTGCAAGAGCTTATTACCACCTGTTAGGCTGAGCACATGTGCAGTTGTCATTTGGTGAAACGTGGACTGTGGCAGTGGACCGCTTTTGCTGTCCTTATTGCCTGATGGTCTCTGACTAACGCTTCAGGGATAATAGCCGTGAATATACAGAGTGTCCCATAAAGAGCGTGCCATACTAAGGAGATATAGACCGAGTGGTAACCCATTAGATAGTAAAAAGTACCTGCTTATACACTGCTGCACTGTTACACACAGCAACAATAAACAACTAAAAACGGACGATTTTGCGAAACATTTAAAAATAAAACTCTAAAGTGGTGGTACTTTCACTAAGGTAATTCATTTTTATCTACTTGATCGTTCCTCAGTCAATCTTCTCCTTAAGTTTGGCACGCTCTTTATGGGACACGTATGTGACTACGTTTAGGCAGCGCCTAAGTTATTATTGTTATTGTCAGCCTATTCTGTCCCACTGCAAGGCAAAGGCCTCCCCTCCTTCTTTCCACTTTTTTCTGTCCACCGCCACAGTGGTCCAATCTGGCTGATATGCGTCCAGCTCGTCACACCATCTTCGCCTCGGTCTAAGTGCATTTCTTTTTTGATAATTTGTTTTTTGACCATGGTTACTTCAGATGGTCCTTCAGTCGAAATAATAGAGTTCATTTAAAAGCTTTTATGATGATAATGAGTAATGATGAGTGTTGAATGATATTCTCCCCAAATCCTTTGAGTTCCAGTAAAGATGTGGGACTTTACTGAAATCTCACACGGACTTCTTGAGAGAATTTGAAAAGTGATATTGCACTGTTTTGTTTTATTTGCCAACACTCATGCACGTAGACGAACACTTAACGGTTAATAACACCATTATTTCACTTTAATATTCGACAAAACATAAATTTTAGAAAATAAGGAAAAAAAAAATACGGACATGACGCTTCACTTTCCCGCCAAGAAGTCCTCGGTCTAAGTTATTATTATTATTATTGTTATTGTCAGCCTATTTTGTCCCACTGCAGGGCAAAGGCCTCCCCTCCTTCTTTCCACTTTTTTCTGTCTACCGCCACAGTGGTCCAATCTGGCTGATATGCGTCCAGCTCGTCACGCCATCTTCGCCTCGGTCTGCCGCGTCGCCTTCTAGCATTGGGAGGTACCCAAACGGTAGTGGCCTTGGCCCAAAGTTCCTCTGACATGCGGTAAACGTGCCCGGCCCAATTCCATTTAAGTTGGGCAGATTTTTGAGAGACGTCCTGAACTTTGGTCCTTGAGTGCAGAATTGAGTTTTTTATACGGTCGGTCTAAGTGCATATAAATAATTGTTACCAGATTCGCGGGCTCCCTCCTAAAGCGCACACTAAGCGAGTCGCTGGCCAGCTCGCCGGGCGGCGCGGGCGGCAACGCGGCCGACGACGCCGCGGAGCTGTACGGGCGGGACGCGCCGCGCGCCACGCCGCGCCGGCTGGCGCTGGCGGCGCGCTCGCTGTCGCTGGAGCTGGCGCGCCACCGCCACCGGCTGGCCGCGCAACTGGTGAAAAAGATTCTAATACCTCTTACGCCTGAAATTAATAACTTATCTGTAAACTTTATAGCCTTCTAAATTATTATTTTTTACATAAGTCATTTATTTAACAAGCAGGAGCCTTCAAATTTTAGCGAAATCACTCCGTTTTAAGGCGTCTTCAGAAAAAAAAGTGGTTAGTTTAAAAAAATCAAATATACATACATACCTACTTAGAAAATCTCTTTCTTTAACAGATTCTGAAAAATTAATAAAATATTGGTACAGTTCTGAAGGAGGAAACAGGGTACTACGAAACGTAGCTTTTCTGTTTTAGATAAATGTTTTGTATGAGAATATTGCATGCCACTTCAACGTAGTGTTTCGTCACAAGCTCCATACAAATTACTTATGTCAAATTTCTAACTCTGTAGGCTAAAAAATCTATAGATTGTTTATTAATTTCGGGCGTTAGTAAATTAGTTTTCTCACTAGGATACCATTAGTGGCGGTTAGGATTGCCAGGTGTCCGGCAAAATATACAAGTCGGGCCTTTCCGGCTATTTGTTATCCCGCGCGAGCGAATCACTCGGCCACGCATAACAGTAACTCGTTCTTGGAAACCTGACAAGGTTTTCGGACCAAAATGTCCAGCTAAATAAGAATCTGTCCGGCTTTTCTATTTTTGACGCTAGCAACCATGTGGCGGCGCAACTAACTAACCGATAGAGCTCGAAGAAGGATCTCCCACCCGGTCTCCAATCGCTCAGTTGCGCTAGTTATGTCGTAGGTATAAGTACATGTTGTGACGACGCGACGCCGCGGAGCTGTACGAGCTGTAGTGCTGGCAAAGCGCCACACCGGCTGCCGCAGCCTCGCGGCGAGTTTTCTAGTATTAAAGGACAGACAGTTCATCAGGATGGAGTACCTACAGGTGAAGTACGCTTCCACCACCGGCCCTTATCTGATTCTCATTCATCACCTTACATAGACTATAGTTAGTTAGTTAAATTAGTTGTTAAGTCTTAACTACAAGTTAGTTAACTGTTTTTTTTTAATTATTATTAGTATTGACGTCAATAAGTGCCTGGAAGGTTTACATTGAATAAAATAATTTGACTTTGACTATGACATAAGGTGAACATCCGTAGAAAAAAAAATCTCAGCTCTACGGTACTTATTAGTCCTACCTTTAGTATATACTGTGTATCAAACAAATATAATAACAAAACATAGTTATTAAAAAACACTCACTCACACAATCGTAGTCAAAAAAAAGATAGTAATATTCTGCATGTTTAAAACATTTTATCGTAATCATCCACACTCATTCACAAACTGCTATGTTTTGACAGAAACGTAAAGTAAAAGAGTCTATCCCTGAAGAGATATTAGCGAGCGTCAAGATACCAGACGCGGATGCGGCGGCGAGGACGGACCCAAACGATTCTCACAACTCGGAAATCAATACTTCATCCGACACGACTTCCACGCAAATCTCGAACCCCGCCAATAGAAAGAAAAAGTTGAATTGGATGATAAACATGATTGTTGAAACTATAGAGGAGAATGTCCAATGCGAACCCGTCACTATAAAGCTAAAGAAACCGAAGGTCAGACGCTTTCCTGTCTGTCGCTAATTTTCAAACTGCAATCATAGAACTAACAGATCGAATCACTTTGTATGTTTACTTTTGCTTTCTGTCAAAACGTACCATTTGTGTGATCACTTACAGCTCTATCGCATTCCTACTATCTGTGTATGCTTTGGTGATTGACACTAAGACTTGATAAATTCCGTTTATTTAATTAACTTCTCTTGTGCTTCTAATTTAATCGCACGTAGAACTTTAACTTGACTCTTTCAACACCACAACGAAACCCGAAAGAACTTAGATTCAAGGCTTATGCCTGGTAAGGCAAGTAGGCAAGTCGGTAGACTTGCCTTCTTGAAAATGCAATAAATTGAAACACCCTATCATAGTCAACCCCCACACGCCTATCATATTTATACACCGAGATTTTTCATTGGTTTTGGAGCCGAAACCCTGTTCATGTTTATCATCAGTAGAAGCTATTTAGCTTGTAAAACTAAAAATATGAACATAAAAAAATCATTAAAAAATATCAATATAAAATGTAAGAACCCTTAGTACGTCAATGACCGAGGCGCTTCAAACGCTCCGCCTACCCCCGCCCCGCCGCCGGCGCAGGAGGCCGGCCGGGAAAGTTCATAGGGGTCACGGTAGTTTTCGACAAAAAGTCACTTTTACAACTTTTTTTTCTTTGCTTATAAAGCGATTATTATTTCATAAATAGGTACAACCCTTGCTTTGTATTATAACGTTTTCGGCTCCAAAACCAATAAAAAATCTCGGTGTATAAGTCAACCCGAACCTTACAGTTCCTCATGGACGGTATGCTGTCAGATTACTATATGTAAATATTTTTTTTTTGCAATAATATTCAATATAGAATATACCTACTTACTTATTATCTATAAAAAAATACAATTAAGCTGAATAAAAAAAGATTCGGTAGAGTTTGAAAGCATTCTATCTTCTATTTTAGCAGTGTCATTGGACTGCTATTGCGATCCTCATTGCCTAGCCTAATAGTCTCTAGCAACCCTATTAACAGTCATGATGTAGTGTACTTACTTAAGAACAAAAACCTGGACTTTTGCCGGGGAAGTGAAGCGTCATGTCTGCAGTTTTGTTTTATTTTCTACAATCGGTGTTTTGTCCAATATTAATTTGAAATAATAGTGGATTATTTGATTATAAGTGTTCATAAACGTGCATGAGTGTTGGCAAATAAAACAAAACATTGTAACATCACTTTTCGAATTCTCTCAAGAAGTACGTGTGAGACCTCAATAAAGTCCCACAGCTTTATTGAGTCTCAAGGGGTATTGGGGAATATCATTTACTATTAAACGTTCATTATCATCTATTCTACTAAGCAAAGAAAATTTCACTTTAATATCTTACTTAACACTGCTGACTTAATGTGCTGACGGCACGAAGCAGAGAAAAAAGAAAAAAAAGAAAAACCTTTAGCACAGCCCACGCCCGCCTTCGACCTCGCTCGCCATCGAAATAATACTTAACTGTTCCATAGCTGAGCCAGTTGGCGCACAAGATCGTGTCGGGTGGGTCCAACCGGCCCGTGGCCAGCGGCAACTGGGGCTGCGGCCGCCGGCTGCGGGGACACGCGCAGCTCAAGATGCTGCTGCAGTGGCTGGCGGCCAGCGTGGCCGGCGCGCCCGCGCTGCTCTACTACACCTTTGGGAACGAGACGCTGTTCAAGGTAGGTACCTACCACACAGGAAGCATTCGCTTTACATGTAGCCTTGTTAGTTTGATCTCAGCATCAGCAATAAGCGTGCGTAGACATTCATCATAATTAGCTGAAGGACATCCACTGCTAAACAAAGCCTTCCCCAAGCATCTCCGCCACATTCATGTAGTTCTGTAAAATCCACCCTCTTATGGAATATCAGCGTGGCGTGAAACAATGGCACGCGCCAGGGGGTTACTCTTGAACGCAAACTCAATCTCAATACAATTCCAATGCGATTAATATGTATCGATATTGGGATAAGTAAAGATAATTCCGGAACGCCATCTCGATAATAGCAGCGTTTTTCCTGAAATAAAACGCATATTAAAATACTTACCTAATTCGAAGCTTATAATTTGAGATAGGCACTTCCGTTTCCCGTAGTCTTAGTCTTTTTCAGTACTTTTTATGCCTCTTGATGACGTACTTCCGTTGACTCAACAGGCTTTGGCGCCATCTTAGTTTTCTTGTAGACGAATGGCACCAACCTTACTCATTGGCTCTATATATTCACCAGGCAGAGTTAGAAAGTAAGCTTCGAATTAGGTAAGTATTTTAATATGCGTTTTATTTCAGGAAAAACGCTGCTATTAAAAGTACTTGACCGTAATTCGAAGCTTATAATTTGAGAGGTGTTTGTTATCGCCTGGTGAGGAAATGGAAGGACATAAATAAAAGAATAACGCCAATGTGATATAATTAACAATTTTTTTTTTTTTTAAGAAATTAAAGTATTATTATTTATTAACAATTTATTTAGCATTATAATTATTTCAACGATCCAAATGGTATTATGAATAAATTTACTTTTCGTCAATTTGGTCTAATGCTATATTTAGTAATATTTATATCATTGAATAATACAAATAATTTTACATCAACTAATAGGGGTAAATAAATGTGTCACACTATTGGAACTGTTTGCTGATTGAACCTCGCGTCTGTAAAATCTCTTGAATGTGTTAGCCGAACGCCAATTTCCTCGCGCTAGAATTTCATCGAGGGGATAAGATAACCAATTTTTAGAGGCTACAGCTGACCTCACACTGCCCGGACTACACTGAATGTTTGCATCTTTAAGCAAGTGCTTTATCCATCCTGCTATAACAGTCCTCGAAGCAGGTTTAGGCGGACCCCTGACAGTCATAAATAAATTACAAGACTTTGCCATATCCCGTCTATTTTTTAATAAGGATATAGTTGTATTGATCCAGAATACCGGGTTCAATCGCATGTTGTCATTATTTGCTATCAATTTCCAGCCGGACTGCATATATCCACTAGTGTCAGTTTTTGAACCAAACTCCGGCCAAAAAATTAAAGAGTCACCCGAGTCTAAGCAATGATCTGAATCTACTCTCAGTTACGTCAAATCATGGATCTGGCGTCCAGAGCATAGCAATAAAAGGATAGCTGTATGCCGGGATGTTTGATATATATTACTTGTATCTATTGAATAAGTACACAAATATTTAGAAAGATCGTCAATATCCCAAATTGGTGGTTTTGCATTTTTGGGATTCTTAAGCGATATAGATTTTAAAATATGTTTGACCATTACATGAGAACTAAGTTGGCTAGACATATCTGCATTACACAGAGAGGAAACCACCGCTTTATGTAAAATAATAGTATTATAGGATAATCCATCAATTAAATGCAAATCAGCTAAGAATCGAGCTAACTCAGATTTCGAAGGCATCCGTACATTAACATGGTTCTTTTTTGCCCATGATAACCAACGTTTCCACGCTACCGAGTATGTTTTTAATGTCGAGTGCCGCCACGAACTTTTTAATAAAGATACTTGATTTCTATTCCAGTCTTTTATTTCCTCGGTCCACCCCCACATTTCAAAACTTCGAGAGTCAGATCGTTTACATTCGGTGGTGGGAGACCCGTCGATTTGTCTATTAGGCTCTTGTCTAGGTTCCTCAACACAAACGGAGCTTCGAGAGCTCTCGCTCGGAGGTCTGCTCGCCAAAACACTTTCTGCCACCGGGGTGCGATTATCAGAAACACCCCTGTCGATTGGTTGAGGTGAGATAGAACCCTGGGTATCAAGAACGGTGGAGGAAATACCCACGCTAGAGGGTAATTCCACGGTATACTGAAAGCGTCGTAAAAGAGCGCTTTTGGATCTTTCTGGTCCAACGACACATAATTCCAAACGACGTGGGCTCTCTCCGAAGCGAAGAGGTCGATCATCGGAGTTCCCCATTTCTTGAAAATTATTTTTATTTTTTCGGGTAATAGGTGCCATTCCGGTGGAAGCCGGTGGCGTGAAAGGTGATCGGCATGGTTGTTGTATCTGCCCGGAATGTAGTGGATAGAAAATATTATACGATGTTGGTCTAACAGTGTCAACAATTGATGGGTTATCTCCATTAATGCTAGAGATTTTGTCCCGCCCTCCTTTCGGAGATGAGCTACTACCGTTTTGTTGTCGCACTGTATTAAGATAGAACTGTGACTCAACGTGCGAGCATGTCTTTGAACAGCATGTAGAATGGCTAGCATCTCCTTTTGGTTGCAATGGAGTTTTTGTTCCAGTGGCGACCATAATCCACTCAGAGAAAAGTTGTCTAGCTGAGCACCCCATGCGAGATCTGATGCATCGGTTGTTAGAAAGTGCATGGGAGGAGGAGGGTGCAACATTGTTGATGAATGACAATTTTTGAGCCACCATTTGAGTTCTGCTTGAACCAATTGTGGAAGCACAAATGTTTTCGTTGCATGAACTAACTGGAAGTTTATAAATCTCAGGAGGTGACGATGATGTAGTCTCCCTCGAGGGACCACAAAACTGGCAAAATTTAAGAGACCTACGAGACTCTGTATTTCTTCTATTATATGTCTGTGGTATTTCTTTGAGGTTCACTTGTTTTTGATTTAAAATTTGACAAACCTTTTTTGTGATATTTGTAACTTTCTCTTTTGGCAATGACTTTAGGTTGTCCCATGTTCTCCATAGGATCCCTAAGTACGTTAGGCTCTTTTGCGGGAACGTTACCGACTTTTCTAGATTTACGCACCATCCTAGAGTGTGGAAAATGTTTAGGGTCATTTGGACGTGCTTTTGAAGAGTGACAGGGTCTCTTGATGAACCATCAAATAGTCGTCCAAATACACAAGAATGCGTACATTGCGTTGCCGCAGGATTTGTGCAACCCAATTGCTGAGAATCTAGAAGGTTTTAGGAGCCGTGCTTAAACCTAATGGGAGGCAGGTCATTTCGAGCAGTTCTCTGTCGTAAATTAAGCGTAGAAAGCGACGGTGTGATTGCGCAACTTTGACATGAAAATAAGCCTGACTCAAATCTATTTTGCACATCCAATCCCTCTGCTGCAGGAAATCGGGAACACGATGTATATTTACTAGGTGAAATTCTTCGGCTTTTACAAATTCGTTCAACGCTTTTAGGTTGAATATTGGGCGAAGAGAGCCGTCGCTTTTTGGTACGAGGAGAGAGGTGAAATGAAACTGGGAGAAAACTGAACCGGTTGTAAAATTCCTTGATGTTTCATTTTTTGGATTATTGCAGTCATTTCTTCCGACACGCGAGTGCAGAAGTGGTTGTTTGCTTTTGGCATGTACAAGAAAGGTTTCTTGACAAATGGTATGCGATAGCCTTTTATTAATTTTAATATTATTTCTGGTGCTCCCAATTCCCTCCACTTCTCTATGTGACGTGTCAACTGCCCGGCTTGGAACGACCTCGAGTCATTGTTCAAAATGTTTGGATTGACCTCTAGTGACATAAGAGGAAGATCCTCGACATCTTCCCCCTCTCTGTGACCCACGAGGCCTCGAGCCTCGGTATTGAAATGAATCTGAATTGTGCCCCGTAATATTATGATTGAAATGTGGATTCATATGGTGGCCACCACCCCTCGAGGGTGGTGCACGATGGTGCATAGGTCTAGAAGAGCCTGATGCATTGCATGGATACCGAGCACCACTTGTTTCTGTAATATGTTTCTTGTGGCCGGCACTTCTTGTAGGTTGATAGGTTCTGTAAGCTCCATTCTGAATGTTTTCAGATTTAAGAGGCCAAAAGGTTTTACGAACGCCACCTGCTTTTTCCAAAGTGGTTGAAATAAGGCATTTGTCTCAAAAAGGTGTGTAATTGAGGGTGGTATTTTACTAAGTAAAACTTTAACAGTGGGGTCTTTTATGTGTTTAATTATAGCATCTCTTCTTACTTGTATAGCTTCGGATCTATGACCGCATACTAGTTGTAACATTTACAAATAATTCCTCAATTTTATTGCCCAATTTATTCATACTACTAGAACTTGAATTAGCCCAAGTAAGCAAGTCACGTATACTTTCTTGTAAGGCTTCTTTCTGTTCAAGGATACAAAATGATATAGCTGCATAAGCTTTATCAGCTTTAGCCGATTGTGTTGTGACATCGTAGAGTTTTATTTCAGGGTTAGATTCAAGATCTACAAAGCCTGGAGCATAATTGTACAGCTTTTGAGTATCGGCATACCTAATTTGGGACCATGATGGATTACCGAAACGTTGAATTTCGTTTAACATCTTAATAAAGTTTTCAGGTGTCTTAGGCACTGAAGGTTCCTTTAACTTTGTCTCAATGTCAAATGTAAATTGAGAATAAACAGGGGTATCCTGAACGTCTGGCAAGTATTCGTTACCAGCAATATCATTATAAAGCTCGCCACTTATTGCTGAATAAACGGATAAGCGATCTGTATCCATATTATTGTTATAATGAGGGGGCTGAGTAAAAAGGTTACGTAACTCACTGATTTCCTTGGACACCTGGTCTCGCCATTCCTGTATCCTAGTATGCCGACTTCTTTTACTTTTCATATTTCGGCGGCGACGAGATTTCTTGTGCTTAGAGCCTGCAGTGGAACTCGAACTGGAGCTGCTAGAAGAGCTGCTACTGCTGGTGCCATTATTGCGGGCCCGCTTGCGGCGCTCCGTACTTGGACCAGCTTCAGGCATTTTTTCCGCATTTTTTCAGGGCACATTGATAGTACTCATTCTGTAAATAACCGTACATTAAAATATGTCCGCTTATTATGTAACTAGTTACATACGATTTAAAAGTAAAAAAGGAAAATCACATACGCGATACAAGTATCGAACGGAAAATCCGTTAAATAAATTACATTTCATAATCTATGTCAAGCATTAATATGGCCTTAGACAACGTTAAGATTTTTCTTTTGAAGGTAGATTTTTTTCCGTTTTAAGTACGTAAATCATTTACACTTATAATTTACGTATTACTGTCTTTAAAAGAGACACTTTTAAAAACCGTGTAATAAGCAACTGCTCTTATAATTAACACTTACAAATAAAGTGTAATAAAAACATGTACTCACGTTGTTCACAAAAAGGTATTGTTCTGTTCACTTGATTCTTATGAAAAACGTTTTTTATCACTTTTACACTTTCACATCTATTTGAAAAGAATTATTTGCGGCAGGAAACTTCTCTGCACGCGTTTATGCTACGGGGAATAAAACGCCAATGAGTAAGGTTGGTGCCATTCGTCTACAAGAAAACTAAGATGGCGCCAAAGCCTGTTGAGTCAACGGAAGTACGTCATCAAGAGGCATAAAAAGTACTGAAAAAGACTAAGACTACGGGAAACGGAAGTGCCTATCTCAAATTATAAGCTTCGAATTACGGTCAAGTACTTTTAATAATTTGTTCAATCAATTTCCACGCAATTTAATTCCAATGTGACGACCTCCTTGGTCGAGTGGTTTGTACACCGGTTTTCATGGTGTCGCCATCTCTGAGGTCCCGGGTTCGAACCCCGGTCGGGTCAATTTAGAAATTATTGTTTTCTAAATTGTCTCGGGTCTGGGTGTTTTCTATGTATAATAAGTATGTATTTAAGTATTTTAAGTATGTTTATCCGTTGTCTAGT
The DNA here is from genome assembly GCA_963921215.1 of Scoparia ambigualis. Taxonomy (NCBI): domain Eukaryota; kingdom Metazoa; phylum Arthropoda; class Insecta; order Lepidoptera; family Crambidae; genus Scoparia; species Scoparia ambigualis. The sequence goes on from OY992503.1 coordinate 17,047,633, forward strand.
AACCATTTAACGAGTTTCTTCGAAGCTTCTCTTGGGCTAGATAATTGGTGTGATTGTAGGAAAGATTTATTTATTATTTATTATTTATTAATGTGGCGCTATTGTCGCTTACAAAAGAGCCATTTGACATTCATTTTAGATTTGTGATTGAAAATTAATTAATGCAATTGTGTTTCAAGACCAAGCCTACTGCTCGTTATAACTCATTATCACACTTTTTTTTAAATCGACCTAGCGCTACACTATCCAGTACTTTTCTCCAAAACATTTGACAAGACGTAGACGAGACTCCAGTGTCTACTTAAAACCTCTTTCCCATAAGTATAGTTATTAAGACTTTATTATCGCTACGCTTTTGTTCTAAGAGGGTTTACGCATTCCAAGTCGAAATTTTTAAAAACCAGTAGGCCAATTTTGATGAAACTCGGCATGCTGAGGTAAAATATAGAGATCCAAATAGTTTGTTGAAAACATTTCCAAAAAACGTTTATTTAACTGAGTTATTGCGATTTTTAACTTTCTATAGTGGATATCTTTATTATTGAAATTTTGCATTCAACTATGAATTGATAACGCTATATAGATAACGGATAAAATGTTTACTAGAAAAAAATCAATCAGTCTCAGGAGGAGAGCAGTGGACCGGCAATCCAAAGGTCGTGGGTTCGAATCTCACTCGAGCCTCCTGAGACTGGTTGATTTTTTTTGTAGTAAACATTTTATCCGTTTTCTATAGTGGACTTTTTAAATGGCAATAACTCAGCCAAATAAATCTTTTTTTAAAAAGTGATCAACAAACTATTTAGATCCCTGTATTTTACTTTAGCATGCAAAGTTTCATTAAAATTGGCTTATTGGTCTTCCGAAATTTCGACTTGAAAAATGAATGTGATTTTTGCGTAAAATGCCCATTTTCGCATTTTGTAGTAATTTTGCAGTTGTATTTATCGTTTTTATCGAAATAGGATATTAAATTCACTATTAATTCTTTATTCCTCATGAAGTAACAATTCCTCTGGTATAAATTTTGCTCAATAATATTATCGTAGATAGGAGATATTTACAGTTAACTTATAGCGATTTTCGAAGTTTTTTGGTTTAGAATAAGATTTTTTTCCTATATAAAATCAATGATATCTAAAAATTCCGAGGCCACTACGCACTATTCGACTATATATGAGATAACAATATAATTTTTTTATTTCACATGTTTAGAACAGTAGTTCAATCGATGAGCTCAAAAAAGTGCCTCCGCGCACTTTATGAAAATCTTTCTCTGCAATTTTGGGTTTAATTAAAAAGTTAAGCAAAATTTACATAAAGCGAGGCCGCTACGCACTATTCCAATAGCTATTCTACACTTTTCAATCATAATTGTTAATGTATTTTTGTTTCTGAGATCCATAACGCCAAAATTGGCCATTTTACGCAAAAATCACGGTCGGGATGTAATAGGCCTCTTAAGTGAACTTAAAGTACATTTAAATTTCTCTTGCAGTTGGACACGCTAGTCCGAGTGCTGGTAGACAGGAAATGGACGGTGGGCCAGCTCGCCCGCGCGACCCTCAAGTTCGCGCGGCAGACGCTCCACGAGCCCCACGTCATCCCCGACCACCACTCGCTGTTCGACGAGCTGATAGGCATCGAGAAGATACCGGACGACACATAGCACACGCGCCGTCGACTCTATTACGATAGACATAAGGTTCAATAAGTGAATCGCTTTGAGGATATAGACACTCAACGTCACTCCGCCGCGCCGCCGTAGGTATTCGTTTCGGTACGGAACGGATATTATTTTTACCACCTTGAAGCTTGAAGTGAAGTTTAGAGTGGGTCAGACAGTTTCGTGACAATACCTACCTACATGCTTGTAAAGCTTCTAAACATTGCGGTTTAATTGTACTTTAGATAACAATGCGATTGTTTGTGCGTATCGCCTGCAATCTAAAATCTAGTCAACAAAATTATGGTTCGCCTTATTGCGGGAGTAATGCATAATGTGAACTTTTCTTTTAACAAATAATAAATCAGAGCCACTCTTGTTTCTGCTGAAACCTAGCTAGCATTTGAAACCGCCAAGGATCAGATTAAATAAGTAGTGTTATTTGTTACGTTTACGAGGTTAATACTTAATATTTTTTATACCAGCTTGAATGGATTTTTTAGAAGTGTCTTGGTTAACAGTTAATAGAAATTAAACCATTTTTAATAATGGTAAGTTACTTACGGTTGGGATACCTAATTCTAATAATTTATTTTGTCCCTATTATTTACTTCACGCACCGCACCTTTAAATTTTCAATAAGAATAATCTTAAATGGAAGGTGTTACCGAGGGTTGGAAATTAGATGTATAATTGGGAGAAAGCTTTAGCTTTTCGTTTAATCTGTTCCTGGTGTTCCAAGAGATTAGTTGATGAGTTTATGCACATTAACCTCCTAATTTGCAATGTACTCAGGTTACGTACACTAACGGCGTCTACTACTGTTGCATTTAATCCAGATAACACTGACAAATTATTGTGTATTTTATATGTACTTAATTATAAAATAAAATATAATCTCTTTTATAGGTATGTTACGGTTTGGACAATCGTGTCTTATTTTTACACAATTTTAGATACTGTTTATATAACATAGCTACAAAAAGCAATATTAGCGTTGAAAGTTCGATTTAAATTAATAACTTTAAAATATTTTTATACAAATCTATCAATTAAAAGTGTAAGTGAAATATTATGTAAGTTATTACAAGTTTGTTAAGAATGTATTTAAATAATAAATAAAAACTTATACATACGTGATTCGTAACATAGTTTTACATAAAATAAGGGCAGCGCTAAGTTACACAATGTTCTATTATCCTTTATTAAATACCTAAAATAATTTTTAAGTTTTGACCTTGACCACATATAAAAACTGTGATCGAAGAGTTTCGCCATCTTACAATGACAAGGCCGTAGACAATCAAAATTAACACTTTGTTAACAAGCCAGTAAAATTTCTTATAGCCTGCACTTCTAGCCACCTAAATTATTATTGTCTTATACAAAAGCTAAAACATTGTAAAACTGGTAGGTAGATACTCTACTGGCCACTTGCAACTCCAAAACGACCACATCATACATACTCTACACTACTGACTGTCATCGAAGAGTTAGTCGGAGACTAGGCAATGTGGACTGCAAAAGCATCTTTCTGCACTGTGTAAGACTTGCTACGGCCATGAAACATTTGTATATACATAACGAGATGTTTATTTTGAGCTTTCATCCTAAGATAAAAATTGCTAGTCGCATTGTATTGGCGTTGTTTTGAGTTGTCAGTATCGTCACGTGTTGCATCATAAAACGACTACACTTCGTTTGTAAAGGTCTTCCATAGCATGAATCTCAATGTGTCCAAAATGTTTGTTAATTTTTTTTTGTAATTATGAAATACTCAACCATAATGATGCGTAATAAATTAATTGCATCACAATTCATAAGTGTTTTATTTTAAGTATTTGAAATAGGTTACGAGTATCATGATTCTGTTTTATATTTTTTAACTTGAAAATAATTATAATATACACCTACCAAAGTGGGTAAGAACGTAGGTTCTATCGTTCTAGTATGTAGATAGGGACTTCATCTTCATTCATAATAAAGTGAACACATCTATGTATAGTGCGTTTCATCAAATAGTTTCTATGCCGTCATGTTGGTATTCCTGTCTTGTTCTTTCTTTTTCTCCTTTCCTTCCTCAGCAGGAACAAGACAGGAATACCAACATGACGGCATAGGAACTATTTGATGAAACGCACTTTAAGAATGGTTTAAGATTAACGGTGTATGGCATGTTGGTTGGTGAGTGTTAACTGATGCCATCATAAGACTACAATCAGAATAAAATTTAATTTTGAAGCACGAAATAGACAACATTAGTTCCTTCTACTTATAAGTAAAAGTAATAAAAATGTGTTTCAATTCATTAAAATATTTATTATAAAATACCTACCTATATAAATCGGTCCAGATCCGCCTCATAACAGTGTTTCTCAAAATTATCATTCTCCTTAAGGAATCGTCAATAGACAATATAAAATCAAGGCAAAACTATGACAGCGAAATAAGACTTGATCGCAAAGGATACTTATACGATCAATTCAAGTAACAAGTAGTTAATTCCGGTAGCAAGGTCAATTAAGGTAACATCCAGAGATAGATATCTCAATGGGAATGGATACTACAGCAAACCAAAGAAGACCATGGGTAGCTAGCTTAGCTTGAGGCGGTTTCAGATTAGGCGTTATTTCTGCGCTTATTATTCTTGTATGTAGGTATGCGATATTTTTCTACGTTCGTAAGCGCGCGCTTTTGCCAAACGCGAGCGTCTCGCTTGAATGACTTATTCAAGTGACGTGGTGTAAAGTGAAATATATTAAAAACGAGATCATACGCGCAGAAACATCGCCTTCACCGTAATGACCTGACTGAAGATGATCTACCCTTGATGACGAGTATAGTAAAACTTTTCGGAGAATATTGTCTATCAACGATCCTCATACATCCAATTGAACAACAGTCATGGCTTTTAAACTTACTGACTATGACTCGCTTACGAACATAACGTTCAACATCTCGACACGATATAAAATGGGCTGCGTTTACCCCAGAACACCCAGAACATAGCGTTTGCAATGTTCTATCGATTCTTTTAAATGTGGAACTAATATCGTTTACATTAAAAATGCTACTATTTTTATGTTAATCTAGTAAGCATTATTTGTTTAAACATAAAAACAATGGAAGTATTAAAGCCAGTCAGTTTTTAGCAGACGTAAAAACAATCGTGTAAAGAAAGCACCGCGTCTTATAATGTGGCAACTGTTTCGCAACGAAATTGAGTGTAAAATCTTTTCACAATTGTAAATACTAAGTATAGACACCAAGAAGGCCAACCTACTACATACTGAAGTTCGTGAATCAATTCTTAACTTTATGGTTGGGGATGATGGATCGATATCGATTAAAAATCCAGTTTTATATAGGTTGACCTGCTGACGTGGATACTTTTTTAGCTGCAACTTTTGCAACGCAACAAACATAATCTTATTACAATTTATGAATCAGAATTTATTGTCCTTTTTAGAATCTATCTTTTTTACCTGCCTATAAATGAGTTTAGACAATAAAATGTATCACACACACCCCTGCAATAAAACGGAATGATAAAGAAAATAATAACATAATCGGGACTTAACGCGCTACAAACAAAACTAGTTTTACACTTCTTACTGTTTGATGATTAGACTGAGTAAGAGCCACAGCAGACATGATGCATCATCGATACAGTCGCGAAATCGCCGATCGCCGATCGCCGAACCTAAAAGTAGCATGTGAGCGGTGGCTCTAATGCATACTAATGTAAAGTTTATTGCCTCATGGCAATAAGACTGCCATTTGCTGTATTTTGGAATAAGTAATAAATAATTAAATAATAAATAACGAAATAATTATATGTTCAAAACTTGCTCTAAGAGCAAATATTTTAATTATTATAACTGCGTTAAGCCCAGTTTATGTATTATCGTGGAGCAGGGTCTTTACTAAGTGTGGATTCGACCAAACTGGAATAAGGTCTTATACCTAGATTAAACGCCGAATTTGTAGACTAATCTCGGAGTAAGTCTTATTCTAGTTTGGTCGAATCCACCCTAAATCAAGTATAACATTGATCACAGCATAGATTCTTAACCCCTTTCATGTCTGTGCCTCGTATTATGTGACTGAATAATTGATGTTTTATTATTGGACGACAAAACTGCAGTAGTATCTGTTAATATGTGTGCCTTATAGGCGTCTCCAGCGAGACTACTTGTAGAAATATACCGTAGACTTAAATGTAGAGAACAGCAGCTACGATTCATGTTACACTTCATTTAAGAAACCCATATTCTTCTTATGTTATAGTATTAACAATTCCAAAAGAATAAGACACAATCCAAAAAGAACAACAAGAAAATCATTTACGAACAATGTAATATAATCATTATGTTGAACGCAGCAAGGTTGACATTCGAATGTTTTCCACCGCATTTATGTTGGTATTCGTATATTAGTTTCCGCCCTAAAAGAAGAGGCCCCGCATGCGGCGGCCCATGCCCTGCCGGTCGTAGAGCACATTAAACCGGTTCACCAGCTGGTTGATCGCGTTGCAGCCCTTCGTGATGGTGCCTAGGTACGTCATTAGAGCGACGTCGTTGCATTGCTGGAACAAGGTTTTGTAGCAATGAATGGATGCATCATAAGTAGTGATGAAACAATAACTAATTCGATTTATCGTAATCGACTATTATTGATATTCACGATTAACCGTAATCGTCCAATCTATCGATTATTTGGCGATTACTTCTAACATATATTTTCCTTAAAAAAACAACACAATATTGCTTTCTTAAACAGTTAGCAAACAAATATCTCTCAATCAAACCATCGTCTGTAGCGTCGGAGAGGTTCTCTACTGCTGGATAAATGCAAACCGAAAAACGGAACAGATTGATGCCCGAGAAGCTAGAAATGTTGTTTTTTGAACAAAAAATTAAAGTACTTACTTTAATTTTAATTACTGATTTTTTATAAATTTTATTTGATTTTTCTTATGGTAATACATCTCAGGTTGATAATCGATAACTTGTTTTATTTATTACTAAAAACAAATAATCGTAATAGTCGATTATTAGGTAACAATTACAATTAGGTAACAGTTTTAATCGTCTCTGTGGTCTAGTGGCTAAGCCACCGGTTTCAGACTCAGAGGTCCCGGGTTCGATTCCCAGCGGGGGTACATCTTTGTGTGCTCGTTTTGGTTGGTGGTAGGGCTGTTAAGTCCGCCTGGCTAGCTACCACCATCTTATCTAAGTCTGTCGCCATAACAACGATGTTTATAGCATTGTGTGTTCCGTACAGTTTGAGTTAAGATAGCCAGTTGCTCAGTGGTTGAGGATTCCGGGTGAAGCGCGCTTTTACCTTCGGCCTTATCGTTACTTACCATCAGGTGAGATGAAGGCCAAGCGCTTACCCGTAGTAGAATTAAAAAAAAATCGTAAATGTGATCGTAGTCGTTTAGTGATAATCGTTTCAACACTAATCATAAGTACAGTCGGGGAAGTTCCCGGTAGACCATTTTCCGGCTGTATTCGCTTGCGCTCCATTCCGATCGCACCTACGAACCGTATCGTGCGCGTAGATAGTGTGCAAGCGAATATCGCCAAAAAGTAGTGATGCACGGATTAGGGTTCGATTAATTCTAAACCCGATTGTACTGTAATGTAGGTAGATGGAAATTTGGTGAATAAAAGACAGTCTTAGTCAAGCCATCTTGTTGTTTACCTCATGGTGACAGCGGTCGGTTTAAAATATTAAATTCGCGTGCTTCGGGTGCACATAAGTGTATTTAAATATCATAACAGTGTGTGCGAAAATAAATAAGTTATTAAGAATAATGGAGCACGCTCGCCCTCCCGTGGAATTATCGTTACAGGGAGGCCCTGCATGTCGCGCGGACGCATGGCGGAAATGGTTACGTCAGTTTCAAGTATTTTTGAAGGCATCTGGCGTCTATAAGGAACCCAGTGATGTGCAGGCTAGCCTACTTATTAATTTAATTGGACCGGAGGGCTACGATGCATATTCTACGTTCAAGTTTGATAAAGAGGAGGATCGTGATGACATCAAAAAATTAATAGAAAAATTTTCCAATCACTTTGGTACGAAGATAAATACCACTATGTTGCGATTCAAATTCTTTACAAGAAGCCAAGAACCCGGCGAATGTATAGACGAATATGTCACAGCGTTAAAACTTTTAAGCCAGCAGTGTGAATTCGAACATTTGGAAGATGGCTTGTTACGTGATCGGATCGTGTGTGGCGTCACGGATAGCAATGTTCGTGATCGATTGCTGCGGACAGACGATCTAACTTTAAATAAGGCGGTGAGGATCTGTCAAGCGACAGAGATGTCCAACGACGATGGTCGTGAAATTGAGGGCGGAAAAACCGAGAAAACAAAGACCGTACAGGTGGATGCCGTGTGGAAATCGCAAGGCTTGCGGCGCGGAGAGGGCGCTGTGAGGAGACCGGGGCCGTCTCCAGGCGGTGCGCGTGCAGCGCTGGGGCATGCGTGGCGCGCGCCGGCGGCGGCGGCTAGCGGTGGCGGCGGCGGCGGGGCGCGTGCGGCGGGCTCGGCGGTCGCGCGCCCTTGCTCGTCGTGTGGCGGCAGCTACTGTGACGGCGGTGTTCGTTGTGCGGCCAAAAAAGGAAAGTGTTTTATATGCAATGCGAAAGGCCATTATAAAAAAATGTGTCCGATACGTAGGTCAGGTCGTGTGTTCGAAATAAATGAGGATTGCAGTGATAGCGAGGATTTGTATTACGTTTCTTCCATCGAATGCGTGGATTCACTAGTGCATTCGCAGGACGTTAAATGGTATGAAAAGCTTTATTTACCTAAATGTAAAACCCTACACACATTTAAGTTAGACACGGGTTCTGATATAAACGTAATCTCTAAAGACAACTTTTTAAAATTGGGCTTGTCTTTTTCGGACATCACACCTAACTTTACACGCGCACAATCATTTTGTGGTACATTTTTGTCGATTGCGGGCTCGAGTATGATTAAATGTGTGCACAAGGGCAATGAATACGAATTAAAGTTTATAATATCAGAACTTAATTGTCCAAGTATATTGGGGAAACATGCATTGGAACTGTTAAACTTAGTAAAGCGAATATTTTCTATTGATCTTGATGCATATGATGATTTGTTCAAAGGTTTGGGTAAACTACCCGGTGTTTATACGATACCTATTGATAAAAATGCTAACCCTTGTATCTGCCCAGTTCGGAAAATACCAGTAGGAATTAGGGATCGGTTGCAAACGGAGTTGGACCGTATGGAAAAATTGGGTGTAATCAGAAAGGTCTCACAGCCGACGTCGTGGGTTAACGGGATTGTGGTCGCTGCAAAGAAGGACGGCAGCCTGCGCGTCTGCCTAGACCCGCGGCCGCTCAACCGCGTCGTGCGGCGCCAGCACTACCCCCTTCCGACGCTCACTGAGATAGCCACCAAGCTAAAGAATGCCCGGGTATTCAGCAAGCTCGATGCCAGGTCTGGATTTTGGATGGTACAGCTGGATGACGAGAGTTCTGACCTATGTACCTTCGGTACACCGTTCGGGCGTTATCAGTACCTTCGTTTACCGTATGGTATCAACTCGGCTTCTGAAGTGTTTCATGCTAGGGTGCGACAGCTGCTTGAGGGGCTGGAGGGAGTGGATTCCTTTGTCGATGACGTCATCGTGTGGGGATCGACCAGGGGAGAACATGATACTCGCCTCAGGAATCTGCTTGAGCGAGCTCGACGTGTGGGCATCAAATTCAATCGTGAGAAGTGTGATTTTTGCGTGTCGGAGGTCACTTACCTTGGCCACACGTTCAGTGCAGACGGCATGAAGATTGATAAAACTAAACTTAAAGCTATAATTGAAATGCCTAGTCCAGCTGACCGTCAGTCACTGGAGAGGTTTCTAGGGATGATAAATTACGTAAGTAAGTTTATCCCTAACTACTCCGAAACAGTGGGGCCATTGCGTAATTTGCTAAAAAAGGACAGCGAGTGGTGCTGGGGCGCATGCGAGGAACACGTTGTGGAGCAGCTAAAGCGCGCTCTATGCACGGCGCCGGTGCTGGCGCTGTTCGACGCGCGCGCGCCCGCCACCGTGTCCGTGGACGCCAGCTCGCGCGCGCTGGGCGCGGTACTGCTGCAGGGGGGCCGGCCGGTCGAGTTCGCTTCGCTCACGCTTACTGACACGCAACAACGCTACGCACAAATCGAAAAAGAGATGCTTGCAATTGTCTTTGCTCTCGAGAGGTTCCACCAATATGTATTCGGAAAGGATGACCTCATTGTGGAGACCGACCACAAACCGCTCGAACCGTTATTCAAAAAGTCGCTAGACGCGGTGCCCGCGAGGCTACAGCGAATGATGCTGCGCGTTCAGAGATATGATTTTTCAGTGGTTTATAAGCCCGGAAAATACATGTATGTGGCGGACGCTCTGTCCCGAGCGCCACTTCCGGAGCTGTTGCATGACAGAGTGTCCGATGAAATCCAGGAGCAGACTTGTTTTTTACTAAGACATGTCAGGTTTAGTGACGAAAAGTTATGTCTTGTACGTGAGCACACCAAAAAAGACGGCGAGTGCCAAACAATTATTAATTATATCAAAACGGGATGGCCACTGCAAAAACATGAGCTGGATGATTGCGCAAAGAAGCATTGGAGTTACAAAGAAAGTTTAGAGTATGCCGATGGCATTCTGTTCAAGGATAACTTGGTATTTATTCCCAGTAGCCTGCGCATAGAAATGGTGGAGCGCGTGCACGAGGGTCACCTCGGCATCGACCGTTGCAAGCGGCGTGCACGTGACGTTATGTACTGGCCTGGAATGTCACGGGACGTGGAGTTAACCGTGCGCCGGTGCCGTGTTTGCGCGAGACATGCCGCGGCGCCGCAGCGCGAGCCAATGCTCCCGCATCATATTCCCGCACGTCCTTGGGTGAAAGTCGGTTCCGACATATTTGAGTACAGCAAAAAATATTATTTAATTCTAGTGGACTATTTCTCAAACTTCGTTGAAGTGTGTCCACTGAGGGCGATCACATCTAGAGATGTAATTGTAGCGCTGAAAGATCAATTCGCACGCCATGGGATTCCTGAGGAATTCATTTCCGACAATGGGCCCGCATATGCCTCTAAGGAGTTTAGAGCGTTCGCGGACAAATGGGGATTTAAGTACGTCACATCATCTCCAAACTATCCCCAGTCGAACGGCCGCAGTGAGCGCACTGTTCGGACGATAAAGTCGTTACTCAAGAAGTCACAAGACTCGCGAGATGAATTCTATCTAGGCCTGTTGAATTATAGATCGACGCCCCGAGATGATATTACCAGTCCTGCACAGCTACTGATGGGACGCAGACTCAACACACGCTTACCCGCACACGAAAGCAAATTACAGCCAGAAAGGGACAATTCTGTAGATCATGAAAATATTCTTGGCAAACAAAATAAAAGCAAAGCGTGGTACGACTCACGAGCTAAGGCGCTCCCGGAGCTGCAAGTAGGCGAACGGGTGATTACGCTGGGCGCTAGTGGGCAACGGTGCGAAGCGCGGGTCACCGAACGTGCGCCTCAACCCCGCTCATATTTCATCACAGAGGATACCACCGGTAGGGTCGTTCGGCGAAATCGTCGTCATATTATACGGCTACAATCTGACGTAGGATCTCCTTCTACACCACACGACGAGACGATGCTCGAAGAAGCCAGCGAATCTGATACTACGGTATCTTGCGATGAGTCATATTACCCATGCTCTGATGCTGATGATGCACCGCCAGAGGAAACCCCAGTTAAGAATAAAAAACCTAAACTACAACGGGCAGCTGCAATGGTGGCAAAAGATTTATTACAACAACATCGCAAACGTAAATACTAAAAAAAAAAAGAAAAGAAAAAAAAAAAAAGATATATGTATATAATATGCATGAATATTAATACCACAGAATACTAATAGGAGTTAATACCTAATATTGCAAAATTAATTGTTTAAGTTTTGTAATTTTTTGTAAACAATCAAGTTTGTTTTTCACTGAAAAAAAAAAAAAGAAAAGAAAAACATTTAAGTATCATAATTTAGTATTGAAATTATAAATATATATAAATAAAAAAAATATATATATATAAAGGAAAAATAATGTATAAATATAACAATTTCATTAAACAATAATTGGGAAATAAATATAACTATTAATGATGTATTATAAATTGGACATAAGTATTTTACAAGTACATGCTCATATTTTTAAGTAAAATAAGTGTTTATGTACATTACATTATTTGCATTTAATATTAATTGTATATTAATTTGTTATAGGCGCTTAATTTCAATTGCATTACAAATAAAAATAAACATTATATCAAATATAGTGCATGTTGATCAATTGGCATCGATTTGTGCATGTAACTAAAAAAATAAAAATTGTTCTTACTTAAACTTAATTACCACATTATAATTATGTAAATGTTATCTTGTTTTGCCAAAAGGGAGATGTACTGTAATGTAGGTAGATGGAAATTTGGTGAATAAAAGACAGTCTTAGTCAAGCCATCTTGTTGTTTACTTCACCGATTATTCGGTATATTTCCGATTAATCCTAATCGACGATTATTAGATACGATTCTTCACGATTATTGTTTTTAAGTAAAATTGGCTGTATGGTCTAATTCCTAAACTGACAAAAAGTAATTACGTGTCTGACATAATTATTATGTAACTATAAATTTTGAGTACTAATCAATTACATAATATGATAATTATAAATAATATAAGGTTTTAGTCGATCAATATTTTCTTCTATCAATAATCCTAATCCGAATCTTAATCGGCGATTATCGATGCAGATATTTCTAATCCTAATCCTAAGCGTAAAACCAGAAATCCTTGCATCACTACCGAAAAGTGGTCGAGCGGGAACATCTTCGACTGTACTTAATGCTTGGTTTTATAAACGACTCAATAAATATTACGATATCGAAGCAGTTGCAGTAACGAACAATTTAACTAAAATACCATGCCGACAAACCATACAGAATGTATTTCTGTTAGTCCTTCGAACCGGATATAATTAATTAGCACCCGCTGCGTATCATCATAGCCCTATAAACGTCCCATTGCTGGGCATCAGGCCTCCCACATGCACAACAGCACGTAGGGAGATTAGGCCATAACCCCCCACGCTGGCGCAATGCGGGTTGGTGGGTTTTTAATGTGATATGCATCCGAATTACATAATGCTTATGGTTTATAAAAGTTGTAATAAATATTAAGATCTCGAACGTCAGCTCTTGAAGTAAAAGGCACTTTGCATACCGCCGAATTAATTAAATTTAAGTACCATGCCTACAAACCCTACAAAAGGTATATTCAATTGGTCCTTCGAGCCGGATATAAATAATGAGCACTCGTTGCGTCTATTCTTATTTGTTTTCCACATGTTCTGTATTTACAATACATCTTTGAGTTACATACATAGACTAGACTCACAACTATTATTACCTAAGTGCTAGTCAAAGGACTGATTTTGCAAAATCAGTCCTCTGCCATAGTCCACGTTTCACCAAAGTCTTTGAGTTACTTACATTATAAAAGTGTGTTCGGAACTGCTGTGAGGTGAGGAGAGGTAGTCGGTTGGAGAGGGCTCTCGCTTCCCTCAGGAGGGCCGGCCGGGGTGGCAGCGAACCGTCTCGGATCGCGCGCACCGTCGCCAGCACCGCGCGCACTCGCGACACCAACATTTTTATAGCTGACCGCTGTGCCGTGAGGTGTTCAGCCACTGACACAAAAAAAATATATTATTATCTCAACTTGTTTCAAATTGTCTAGTAATTATCATTATCAAATTATGCTAAGTACCCAAACGCAGCTTTCTCGGTGTCAAGAGAAACACCACACTGCGTTCCATGACAGGTGTTGCCGATATTGGACAAAAAAATTCACTTTGGGCTTAGCTCTGAACAGCGTTTTTGGGCGAAATCGAATTTATCAAATATTGTTATTAAATATTAACTAAATATTAATGCCTTTTTTGGAGTATCAAAGTTTTTTAATAAAAAACAAGGTTTAGAAAGTATTAGACTTGACTCATAGTCTCAAACACACAAGCGGTCATATTGTTTTTGCTAACGGCTTTGGACACGAGCACTTTTGACTCCTCGCGTTGTAATTTCTTTTCTATTTTGATTCGAAATAGCAAAAAAAGATATATGGGGGGGCACCGTATTGTCAAAAATGTTTTTATTTTATGATACGCGGTACGGTAGTTTTTACACTTTTTGTTATAATTATTATCTATGGAACATAGAACGAAAAAAATGTGGTGTTGTCATCAGAATCTGTCACAGACTACTAAGTGAACAAGTTGAATCTGTGGTCTGACTAGGGATGCAAGTGCCTACAAAATCAATAAAGAATCGATATTCTTTTCGACCCCTGATAATTTGTGTTTTTAAATGCATAATGCAGAAAATACGGTAGGCAGACTATGCCGATCTGGGCGCATCCAATAAGTACTCTATGGGGTGTATCAGAGCAGACATAAAGCTGGGTACCCACCTAAAGGTGTAGCATGCAATGTATTTGATACTGTATGAAGTACATGGGCGGATTCTCACCCAGGCCTGACAGTACTGTAGGTACTACCTATTATTATAAAAATATAACTACCCCTACTCAATACTTAGGAACATTTTTAAGCAAAATCTATTCCATTTTGAGATTTTTCATTGCTATTTCATAGTTTTAAAAGAGTAAGTTCTACATCGTTTTTCTCTCTTTCAGTGAATCTGGGTACTAAAAAACATGTGTAGGTCGTTTCTATAGCCCATAATCTACAATATTATGTGAAATACAAGTAAAAAATTTAACTGTTCATTGGGTACCTAACATACGACATCGGCGTCGAGGCCGTCCTCGGAGGCGGTGGCACGACAACCTCGATGCCTTCGACGAAAATTAGTTAGAGCTAGCTAAGGAAAGAGAGAACTGGAAGGAAAAGGACGAGATCTTTGCCCACCAATGGGACAAATAAATAAAGTAAAAAAAAGTACCCAAACTGTTGAGGGCGCCCTCTCCGGACGACACTCGGGCTACATGGTCGACGCCGATGCGCTCCGCCTCCTCCGCGGCCAGCGTGTACGTCAGGGGAGCCAGCAGCATCGTCGCTCGCCCGTTCACCACGTCGATCACTGATTCGTATAGCACCACAGGCAGTTGCTACAATAATGTTACAATAATATAATATTTGTTTTTATCGGGTAATTTACACTCATATTCATAAATCTATATAAATATAAATAATTTGCCACATTTGTTTGTTGGCGCATCACTTCAGAACGGCTGCATATTTTGGCAAATTGTTATTTGTTCTTTGTAATTGTTAGGACAAGGCATGCATGAAAGAAATTTATTAAAAATACGTCACAGGGTAGGCGGTCTACACGAACGAAGTCGCGGGCGGGCTGCTAGTAAAATATTCTACTCATCAGATTTGAAATATTATTTTAGTTATATTTAAAACGGACCTTCAGGCTTGTATATGGGCTTAGGCGGCAAATCGGCCACAACAATACTGAACCTTGCCCGATTTTCCCCTTTTAAAATTTAGACATAGTCTTTTCGGGCAATGTTGCTGGGGTGTGGCCGAGTTTACTACTCACAATAATTGATCTAGTAAATTCGGCCAAAATTCTGGTGTGCTAGAATTGTGCAATATTTATTGTAATAAAATATTTCAGTGATTGAAATTTTGATATATTTTATCTAAGTAATAAATATTTACGAATGAATCAACAATACACTAGGTATAAAATTTTAATTATTAGTAATCAACATCAAATAAAACTATGGGGTGACGCATAAAACCATGTTTCATTTATCAAATCACCGTCACATAAAAAATATATAATTTCACTATTTTGATTAAGTATTTTGAAAAACAATAGTTTGGTTAAATTATGTAAATATTTTTATGATTAAAATCGGTAGATTTGTAATGATTAAATCATTATAAATTAATGGAACATTATTCGTTTTAGGGCTAATTTTTCAATCCCTAGATAAAACTTATCCACCTGATAAAGTATGACGCGACCAAAATAAAATGTCACTCGTCAAAAAAGAAAAGACGTGATTTGACAATACATTTTAAAATGGTTGTATAATACGTTAACAAGCGAATAACTTTTATCTGACAATTGAAAAATCGGCCCTTAATCAAATAATATTTATAGGTTGAAATAATAGTAGTTACCTAGTAAAACAAAGTATATTCTGTTTAACGTGAATTGTCTGATAATGAAATATCGATGGGTCACTGCATATAATAAGCACTTTGTATACATTAAAAATATAATTATTTTCTATTTATATATTTTTTTTTATATGTATTTTTGTGGCCAATTTGCCGCCTAAGCCGTATATATATTATGCTGTGCTTCAGGGTACACATAGAGCAATATGTTATTATAAGCAATAACATCAGGGATGACCAAGTGTTCATGTGGACATAGTCGCAGGCGGTTCACTAGTCATATAAATAAGCAAAACAACACAATTTTAATAAAGGAAATAGTCTAAATTAAGTCTAACTGTGTTTACATACACTCATTCACTAAGGCTCCTTTGGCTCTCAAAGTAAGTACAAGCCTAATTAGTAGAATACCTGACTTGGTTTGCAGAAGGCGTTTAAACATCATTTCTTAACCCCTTGAAGATCGTAAAACTAGACACATTTGAAATTCTATTGTTGCGTGACCGCCGGCGGTCGAATGATCCTTGACCGGTTAATTACCATTTTGTCACAATATTATATGTATAAGAAATAACTATTTTCTAGCTTCTGCTCAGCAGTGGGACACAAGGTGAACTATACAAAAAAAAATTATGTAGTACTTAGACTAAGTATATTGTTCTAATTTCTTAGGAGATTCTGGATACCTTCAAAAAGCATGGTTAATGATAATAACACCAATATTTAATGCTGCATTAGGCTCACAAGAAAGGAGGAGTGTGGACCACATGTCATATCCAACAATGAAACTGAATTGAACATGGCTTTGGCATAGTTGAATTTAGTTATTTACATGATTTTATTTTGTGGAGCTCTAATGTTGACAACGTTTTTAGTCTCCAAAAAGGAGCTTTAAAAGTTTATTGTGCTTTATTTAAAAAGATTTACTCATAAAAAACAGTACCTTCGTTGACAACATTTTTATTCTACAAAAAGGAACAGTGTGCCATAAATATATTTAACCCATAAAATAGTAATTTGGTTTATATGATGAGGAAAAATTAAGTATAAAGTTAATTTAGTTCTAAGTTTATTGTACTTTATTAAAAAGATTTACTTAGGTAGGTACTAAAAAATAATTTAATTGTCTAAGTACTACATAAAAAAAAATTATGTAGTACTTAGACAATTAAATTATTTGACTTACTTCACCATCTCTTCCTGCTGGGTTCAACATCAGCATGACTGGACACTCGTTAATATCACAGATCTGTCGGTGAACAGCAATATCTTTTTCTGTGGGAGCTTCTCCTGTAGTATACCAACCAAGGAAGTCCATATCGGAGAATACTTGTTTGACTAATAAAAACAAAATAAAGAAACTGTTAAAATAATTTTCTGTTTAGGATGCTGTTATACAGGCCAAGCCATTTAGATTCTGTGCAATATAGTTCACATCAGAAAAATATGCTTACACATTCTTGCCTATGTAAATGACAGCAAGATAATTATATAATTTAATTAAATATTATTCATATCATTTAGTTTACTTACACTGTTCTTCCTTTAAATTATAATAGTCTCTGTCTATGATAATATCTCCTTCAATAACACTAAATACTAATTCAAAAGAGTTCATCACTTCAATATTTCTGCCTTTTTGCTTGCCAATAACAGCTCCAATTACTAGAAAAAACAAAATGGTTAAGTTTTCTTTGCAGTAAAAAACCTTATAATTAATTAATAAATGTAGGTAGGCTCTTTTATAATTATAACACATGGCAAATAAATTTTCATACAGCTTGTCCCATATTAGAAGTAAACTTGCTAACTTACATGGCCATAGCTTGTTTTATACTGAGTATAGGTTAAATATACTGTTAACATGAGTCGAATCAGCTTGCTTACCCGTCTGTGGTGAACCTTCTTGTGCTCTTAGTCGCGTCCAATGTTCGGACACATTCATGATAACTAGAGGATGTAAAGACACTGTGACCGAGCCTGACGTGGCAGTGGTGACCACCACGCTCTTAGTGCCTCCAGGAGTTGCTGGTGGAGCGGGTGAAGAGGGATTTGGGGGTTCTACAGGTGGGCCAGATGAGGCACTCTCAACCTCAACCTCCATTTCAAAGTCAATCCTATCAGCACTGGCCATAGCTCACTATTACAACTTATTTAAAGCTTATATCAATAATTTGTATTGATCCAATGCTTAACTAATTTATCGCAATTTATAATAGCAATTTTTTGTAGGCCTTTATTGCAAAACAAACAAGATATTATTTTATTCACTTTTGAGTTTTGTTTGACATGACAGCGACGAACGAACGACGGACAGAACGCTGGCTGACAATTGATTGGCAATGACATTTTTTTTTTTTTAATATATTTGTTCCATGAAGGAACAGGCTAAGGTCTGAGCCATACTGCCTAGTCATTAGTTATTTATTTGTTTTTTTCCCTTGATGATAATGAGTGGTGATTAAGATGAATGATAAATGATGTTCCCCAAACCCCTTGAGTCCTCAGTAAAGATGTGGGACTTTACTGAGGTCTCACGCGGACTACTTGAGAGAATTTGAAAAGTGATGTTGCACTGTTTTGTTTCATTTGCCAACACTCATGCACGTTCACAAACACTTAACGGTTAATAATCCACTATTATTTCACATTAATATTCGTAAAAACACAAATTTTAGAAAATAAAACAAAACTGCAGACATGACGCTTCACTTTCCCGCCAAGAAGTCCTTGACAATGACATAATATGACATGTTAAACAAGACAACCACAGATTATAGGTAATCATGATATGTTTTTATTTCAAAAAGTCCAACACAAGAATTTTATTTTATCAATGTGCGATTTTCCGAGATCAAAAAAAAAAAGAAATTGGTTCGTAAATGACTTCATAGATGGCGCTTAGCATAGATTAGTATGGCGCTTAGTAAAAGGCGGGTTCATGAAGAGCACGTGTATGGCTGCGTAATATTTATTCTATTCCAAAATAGAAATAGGTTCTGGATGTCCTGAATATAAATAGGTAAGTAAATACTATTTTTTTATTATTTTGGTAGACAAGTAAAAGTGTAGAATTTATTACAGCCCATATGTAGCCCAGCTTACATAAAACGACATCTATCGAGTGTTTTTGAACTAATTTTTACTTTTTAATTTGGGCTGTCAGAAAATCGCCCATTACCATCATTATTCATTGCATTCTAACCTGATCGCACTATTCGCATTAGGTGAGTTATTCAATTTTTTTTTTTTCTTTTACTCATTAAATAATATGTAAATTACAAGCACAGTGTGAACCAAGCTTAACCGACCGAATTTGTTACTTTACATAGGTAGTCTGTGCGGATTGACTGCCGACTGTGCCACCGCCGCCACCAGCCATCAGCCACCATCCACCAGCCAGCCAGTCTGTCTGAGGGCCTAGTCAACTGGCAAACAAATTAATCACTACGAAATTAACGCTACGATAAACAGAATGTATGGGATTGACATATGCAAAAGTTACCTACGTCGTAAAATTTACACTAAATTAGACCTCATTAATAGCTTTGACAAGCAAAAATCGCTAAGCTAGCAATCACTCAAACTGAAGATAAAAATTAACGCTAACCGTCACACAAAATGGCGATTGTTTGATCAGCTGATGAAAAAAGAGTGGTGTTGTGTTGAAAGTTTTGTTTATTTATTGCTCTTTATATCGCTATTATGGACTGCAATAATCAAAGAATGAAGCTCAGGAGCTAAGGAAGAAATGTTTGCCAACGACCCGACGTTGCTTGGAGCAAATTAACGAAATCTCGAGTTTGTTGTACTTGTGAGTAGTTCTCGGAGTTCTCGTTTACGAACTTTCAAATATCTAACTAGGTAGTTTAGAAAGGTCTGCCGGGAATGGGCGATTTTCTGACAGCCCAAATTAAAAAGTAAAAATTAGTTCAAAAACACTCGATAGATGTCGTTTTATGAAAGCTGGGCTACTTATAAGCTGTAATAAATTCTACACTTTTACGTCTACCAAAAGAATAAAAAAATAGTATTTACTTACCTATTTATATTCAGGACATCCAGAACCTATTTCTATTTTGGAATAGAATAAATATTACGCAGCGATACACGTGCTCTTCATGAACCCGCCTTTTACTAAGCGCCATACTAATCTGTGCTAAGCGCCATCTATGAAGTCATTTACGAACCAATTTCTTTTTTTTTTTGATCTCGGAAAATCGCCCATTGCGTGCTAATATCGTTGTTGCGACGTGAGTGACCAAATAATTGAGTGTCATGCATGCAACATTTTTCGCAACGAAGAAGAAGTCGCTGCGTGACAATTGCGCGAGGAGGCTCTCAACTATAAGATGCGAGTACCCACTAGGTACAGTGATTAAAACGTTTTCATCTTGTATGAGTACATCGCCTAAAGTAACTCTATGGCGTAGCGGCTAAGGCGTTCGGGTTTAATTGTCTAACTACAACACCTATCACATTATTTGTGTAATTGATTAATGTCCTAAATTAAATAAAAGGCTGTGGATAGAGTGCCACAAGCGGCATTCTAGTACGATCTGTTACGATGCCGTAATTTGACGGCATCCTAGTACGAAGCGTATAGAGTGCTACAAACGGCATTGTATCTCAATCGGTTCGGGAACCGTAACATATTTTTTTATTTGTCTTAATGTTCAGACAACATAATATTCAAAAGATATTTTTGTATGAAGTTAGATTTCTGTTGTCTAATTAAAAAGAAACCTCGAAATTCAAGACAATCGCTACGCTGCGCTTCGCGATTGTCTTAAATTTCTAATCTATCACGTGACCTACAGGTGCAGGGCAGCTAGTATTTATGTTGTCTAACAAAAACTTTACGGCAGCTTAGGCGGCGTTACTTTTATACCGTAAAACTTACGGTTCCCCAACCGATGGAGATACAGCGCCGTTTGTGGCACTCTATACACTTCCTAAACAAAATTAAAAACATTTCAAGTACATTGTTTTGCTAGTTAGCTTAAAACTAATTTTAAAATATGCAAACTAGCGAAGAAATGTACTGTTACTTGAAAGGTAATGCTATAGGTTCAACTTATGCAAAAAGTCTCCGCCCGCGCCGCTCCGGTTTGTGATCTTGCCAGCTACGCAACTTTCACATTACCGAGTTAAAGGATGGGTAACCAAATAAAAAGAGTCTCGAGCTCCTCCGTGCTTCGGAAGGCACGTAAAGCACACTGCGGTTGTATTGCCATTGTTGTTTTTTTATACTTATATTTTTATAAAAAAAGATATTAGAATGATTAAAAATGTCAACCTTATTAATAATGTTTTCCAAAACTCATTTCAGCCGTTACTTTATTTTACTTTAAAAACTCAGTTATTTTCAATTTCTATTACTTACCTACCACAATATAAATACGATAATTGGAAATCACATTTATTCCTTAAAGTGATAACTTAAGTTAACAATTCATTATTTCATTCATTATGTTTTGTTGTTTAGGCGCATACGCCTAAACAACAAAACAACCAGAAAGAGCTTCATACCCACAACTCTCTATAATGGGCGATTTTCCGAGATAAAAAAAAAAAGAAATTACTTCGTAAATGACTTCATAGATGGCGCTTAGCATAGATTAGTATGGCGCTTAGTAAAAGGCGGGTCCATGAAGAACACGTGTATGGCTACGTAATATTTATTCCATTCCAAAATATAAATAGGTCCTGGACAAAACGCCATCTATTCAGTATTTTTGATCTAATTTTTATTTTTTAATTTGGGCTGTCAGAAAATCGCACATTAGAATAGAGTCTCAAAACCTCGGACCAAATGGTCCGAGCTCAAAACCCTCTGTCTAAAGTAAAAACATCTTCGTGTTTAAAAAACCAATGAAACACAGACTCTTCGGAGATTAATTGTAACATAATTGTGGAATCTAGTCGTTGATCCAATAAACAATCACTGTCCAATTCACAAAACACTTTTCTAAATCAGGTGAGCAAGTCGTAAACGATTAGAAATTAATAAATCAAACAGCGAGAACGTAAACGAGAAGTAGGTAGTTGCACTGAAGAAAGTCGACAGTCAACTGTCAACTGACTGCGTGCGCGAGCACATCGCAAGGGTGCGGGGAGTGTGGGTGCGGCGTGCGAGGGGTCGGGTAGACAATATCATAATATTGACTACCTGCTCCCGTATCCCTAAAACAACAACAGGTTGATTGACACAAATAAAATAGCAGGTAAAAAAAAGCAGATTTAGTGTTTAGAAAGTGGTATAACTTTTTATTTAAAAAAAATACGGATCAGTGTTCATAATAAATATAATTTGATTTGTGGTGAAGAATAAAAAGAAAACGGTCTCTGAAATGGCCTAGACCACACTTCATACATATTTGCACATTCTCCTTTAATATCTGAAAATATTTTTGTAACTGAATGCCATTAGATACATTGTTTTAATATCTACCTACATTATATTTCATAATGAACCTTACTCATTATGATTTTTCAACAAGCTTTTTAGCAAATAACTGCATTAAACCAATCCACTGCGCTGTATATTTGTTAGATCCAAGATCGCAAGGTGTTGATTTGGATGAAGAACACGAGGTGAATGCCATGGAATTTATCCATGAAGTAGGCCAATTGCAATTATTGACATTTCTGTCGATTTAGCCAACTATAGAGCTGAACAAGGTTTATGGGGTAGATCACTTATTTGGAAGAATGTCACAGAAATGGATACAGTCGTTTGGTGGAGAGGGTGTAAATAAAAATTGCTGAGTAGACTTGCAGTAGGCCTTCTGACTGCTTCCTGCACTTCGGCAGCCACTGAACGATCATTCAGTACACTTGCTTCTTCTTCGTCGTATCGATAGTTCAATATATACGCACCGTTAAACAGTTTTGGGCCAATATTCCGCTGTTGCCACCCCAGAAGGAGAAGCTTCATTCAGGTCTTTCTTTCAACGTGCAGGTGTAAGGGCAACGCGGACGTAACAGCAGATGCCGCATATCTTGTTCTGGAGCACCACACTCGCACTGGGCAGAGTTCAGAGCAGTATTACCCCACCTGGCCATATTCGATCTGCAGCGGCCGACTTGGGTCCGGAGTCGGTTAAGCTACTTCCATGTGAGCCACGCTAGGTTATTGCCAGGGGGAAGATTTTCTGAAGGTGCAATGGAGTTAGGTGGAGGTGCACATATTTCCTGCCATAGTTTGCAGCGGGCCTCTCTAGGGTGTTGGTGCACATATTTCCTGCCATAGTTTGCAACGGGCCTCTCTAGAGTGTTTCGTTAAAGCTTTTGTAAACTTCGGGCTTTTACGCTCCTACGGCTTGTGAGGCGACTTTCAGGCGGTTGGTGCTCGAACAGAGAGTGCCTGTTGTCGGATTCTTGCCTTAGCTTTTCCAGAGAGCAAGCAACACCTCTGCAAACTTGCGGCGATGCTATACCAGATAATGGGTATAGCATAAGGGGAGTGGGTTTTGAGACCACGTGTAATTTTCCTGCATGTTTCGTTCAGAGCGACGTCTACCTCTTTGGCATGAGCTGACCGATGCCACACTGGGCATGCTTATTCGCCAGCTGAGAAGCAGAGTGCCAGCCCTGACGTCCGTAGTACATGAGGTTTGGCACCCCATGAAGTTGACGTTAAACGAGAGATTAAGTTGTTGCGGGAGTCAACTTTGAGCTTTGTTTACTCATATACACAGTCAGTAAATAAATTAATAGACTGACTACAGACAGGGCAGCAATAAATAACTGGAACCTTTTACATAAACATATAGATGACAATAGCGATGAAGATGACGAGCCCATATCTACTCCTGTAGTAGTACTTAGCCCAATAGTTAGTCCAATTTACGACGAACAACCTTCTACATCGCGCACAAATACAAATACACAAGAAATCAAATTTTGTGATATGAACGCAATAACAGCAGAATGTTATGATAATGACAGCAGCAATTGTAATTAAAATTGTACACTAAGCAATATAATATAAATATTCTAGCACAATACTTTTTAATACGTAATAAATAACTATGATATTTCGTGCTTTGTTTTATTTCGGCATTGATGAATTAAACGACTTTCTAACTTCTAGCGCAGTAAGAAACTATTGGCGTATAATGCTACTGTCATCCACACTATAGTGTCAACTTGAATCAAGTTTACTTGGTAGGAGAATTGGATTTAATTTTCTCAATACAAGATTTGTTGGTCAAGAGAGTCCATATATCTTAGCAAGCAGTGAAAATAAATAGGATCGTTTAAAAACAGTCACTTCATTCAATAATACTACCATGTCCATATTTAAATGAAGAAATAATAAGATTCGTGACAATTGCATGAAAAAATCCCAGCATTTGTGTTTTTTCCCCGTGTTTTTTCCCGTTGGGTTTTTTCCCACCATCCATCTCTAATTCACGGCTAACCCGTCATTTGCTGATATGGTCAAAAAAGATAATACCACTTTCATTCGCCCTAATAATGTAAAGTCCGTAGCAATTTATCCAAACAATAAATCAAAATCAAGCGAAGACACAAAAACCCTGGTCCAGCAAATTATCAACCCTGAAGTAATGAAGCTGCATGTCCGTGGATTACGTAAAACTAGAAACGGCGGGGTCATAATAAGCACGGACACGAAGGATGACGTTGAAAAGTTAAAACAGTCGGTACAGCTTACCACCTCGGGCTTGACAATAGATGAGCCACATAAGCGCAGACCTCGCATCGTTGTAATCGGAGTACCTACATCGATGCAGGAGCAAGAGGTTTTCAAGTGCATTTACGAACAAAATTTGGCCGATAAATTGCAGGGCACAACTTGCGATAACTTTTTGACCTCTATTATGCTTAGCTACAAATCAGGCAAAAAAGACTCGTTGACTTGTAATTACGTCATAGAGGTTCCAGCTGTTATACGTAAGGCCCTTATATCTCAAGATCGAGTTTTTGTGAATTGGTCATCTTGCCCTGTGAGAGACTTTACTTTGGTCACTAGATGTTTTAAGTGCCAACAGTATGGTCACGCGGCCAAGTCGTGTAGAGCATCAACTCTTTCATGTGTCCACTGCGGAGACCTAGGTCACTCGATGACCGATTGCATGAAGAAAGCCGAACCTGCTAAATGTACGACTTGCCTACAATTTAAGAAGCCGAGCAACTATAAAACAGGTGATATTGATTGTCCTGCCAAAAAAATGGCCGAACAAAGATATATTAACTCTATCGATTATGAAGGCGCCTAAAAGCGCCGTCCAGTATATTCTAATTTTGATCTTTGTTAATATAACTAATAATTTAATTTACGATTTAGATAACTTCTCCGTATCAGAGTCAAAAGCATGACTGTGATGTCGAAAATTGCAAACAACATCTTTCACACTATGCAAACAATGCACTAACCATTCTGACCCAAAATATTCGTAGTATTTATAAGAACATAGATAATTTTAGCTGTTTCGTTCAAAGATTAAATATTAAGTTTGACGTAATTATAATAACCGAGTGTTGGCTGGCTAAACACAGTGGCAGCTTACCTATGAAATCGGGTTACAATATTTGCAGTAGCAAAGTTAATTATAGCCAAAATGATGGGGTGGTAATATATGCAAAAAATACACTATTAAATATTTCTGATGAGGACACTAGCCTACAAGACTGCAATAGTCTTTTAATCAAAATTGGTGCAGACACTGCAGTACTTGCTTTATATAGACCCCCCTGTTTTCGGAACATAGACTGTTTTATTGCGTCATTAAATGAGCTATTAAAAGAACTATCATCTTTCAGAACCATAGCATTAATAGGTGACGTAAATATAAACATTATGCCCGAAAACTGTGAAACATCTGCTTACGAGTATCTTAACCTGTGCTCCTTCCATGGTCTTCTAAATGCACACTTGATCCCAACCACAGACATATAATAAGAAGATCCCAACCCACCAAAGCGGCTCCTGCTTAGATCACATTAAGCTTAAAACCCACTTACCTACAGTTACCCTAGTGACTAACTCAGCTGTAACCGACTATAAAGCTGCTATACTAACCATAAGTCTAAAACCATCAACGCACGCAGCTTAAGTCTAAATTAAATATGATTAAACTCGAAGACGATTTATGTAACATTGACCTCGAACCAGTTTATAGTTCTGCTGACGCTGACACCGCGTTGACATACTTAATTAAGAATGTGCAACAAGCCATATCAAACAATACTAGCAAAGTAAAAATAAGCAGAAGAAATTACAATATCAAACCTTGGATAACTCCTGGCCTAATTCGCTGTTTGAGACATAGAGATAAACTTCATTTTAAAGCTAAATATAACTTAGAAAATTCATTCTTACAAATAACATATAAACGATATCGGAACTTCTGTAATAACATTTTGAAAAAAGTTAAAAACAATTACGACAAAAATAAACTGGAGCAGGCAGGAAAAAACAGTAAAAAGGTCTGGAAATTCATTAAAAATGTTACATATACGTCTAAGCGACATGAATCGACATCGAGTTTATTACAAACACAACCTACACCGCTTTAATCTACTAACAGTGCAAATAATTTCTTTGTCAATGTAGGTAAAACTTTAGCAGAGCGCTTTCAGACACAACCTATCTTCCCCAGGACTTCAAAAAGTTTTAATCAGTGTAGCTCTAATGTAAAATCTTTTGTTTTATTAGCCACAGACTCCACAGAAGTAGAAAGAATTATTATAAGTTTGAAAGATGGTGCTGTTGGCTGGGATAACATCTCTAACAAAATGCTAAAACAGTTCAAACATATCCTGCTCCTGCCTCTAACGTATATTTTTCAACTTTGTCTCACCGAAGGAGTTTTTTCCAATTGTTTGAAAAAAGCTGTTGTTGTTCCCGTATATAAATCGGGTAGTAAAGAACAAATTTCAAATTATAGGCCTATATCAATACTTTCCTCCATATCAAAAATTTTAGAAAAAATTATAAACAACAGATTAGTACATTTTTTTGAAAATAATTCTCTCTTGTCAGTCAATCAATTTGGTTTTAGAGCTAATTTATCAACGGATGAGGCAGTTAATCAGTTAACTAACTATGTCGCACAAGAGCTTGATAAATCCAATAAAACAATAGGTATATTCCTGGATCTTGCAAAAGCTTTTGATATAGTTGTATAGTATACCCATCTTATTGAATAAGCTTGATACAATAGGTATAAGAGATAAACAACTGAAGTTGTTTACAAGTTATTTAAGTGATCGTAGCCAATGCGTAAAAATAGGCAATGTGATCAGTGCTGACAGGTGCAACACTTCCTTTGGTGTCCCACAAGGAAGTATAATTGGGCCTACCTTATTTTTAATTTACATTAATGACCTCTGCAACCTTCAACTAAACGGCGGTAAAATATTATCGTACGCCGATGACACTGCTCTACTTTTTTCTGCAGCGACGGAGCTCGAGGCTTACGAAAATGCACAAAATGGCTTCAATGTTGTAAATAACTGGCTTAATCAACATTTACTAACACTAAATGCTGATAAAACTAAATTTATCACATTCTCGATGCGCAAATCAACTTCTACAACAAGAACACCTTTGTATGCTCATGATGGCTGTAATTTATACACAAACATGTCTTGCAATTGCCCTACCATTTCGCAATATAAAAAATCTTGGGGTAATTATTGACGAGAATCTGTCATTCCGTTATCATTTGAAGCTTTAAGTAACAGAATGCGTAAGCTTATGTTTGTATTTAAAAAACTTCGTTCGATTGCAGATACCAAATTAATAATGCAAGTTTACGTGGCCTTATGTCAGTCGATACTAACTTACTGCATCACTGCATGGGGTGGTACGTATAAGTCCCTGTTATTAACTGTCGAAAGAGCCCAAAGAGCAATCCTAAAGGTGTCCACTTTCCGTCCTTATCTATATCCTACTCATCTTTTATATGAATCCTGTAAAATTTTAACAGTTCGGCAATTATTTATAAAAAACTAAATACTAAAACAGCACACGGCTCTTCCTTACAGCACTGAAATTACTAATAAAAGGAGGAAGGACTTGGTTTGCACTTATCTCAAAGGTACAAAATGCGCTTTCTCATCAAGGTTCTTTATTTTCTTAGGACCCTTTCTGTACAACAGGATTAATGCTAAGTGTTATATTTATCCGTTAAACACTATCAGCTGCAAAGAACTACAAAACTTGACCTATGTAATAGACGATGTAATAGATGATGATAATGACCGTTGTTAGGTAATTTTGTTTTATTTATTTCTGTGTAAAACTTATTAACTTATATAAAAAAAAAACTTATTATTATTTTATTTGTGTCTTTATATTAGATTGTAATTCAGCGTATACGGAACCTGTTATATTCATTAATGTTTCGATTTATATTAAACTAAAGGGGCTACCACACTGTTGTAAACAAGCTTTTCCCACCAGGTCACCTTGGCGGGAGGCTCGTTTACAACTTGTTGTGAACGAGCTTCCACTTGGTTTGCCACAGTCCACAGTGTTGCCATTTATAGCAGGATCCTGCTTTATTAGTATTTTTAAGAGTAATATTTAGGCTACAGCAGGATGTTAAGCATTATCGTAAAATTTAGCATTATTGACATATTTTGTTTTATTTGCGAATATAAATAGCGCTATTGGCATCCCTTCCTTGATATACCTAAGTAGTGAGGCAATTTAAAAAAAAAATTATTAATTTACTGGAGAAAAACGCGATTAAATTTATATAATTATGAGCTAAATATGAGCTTTTAAAGATGTAAAAAATACCGCGCTGTACGTACATTAATATATTATACGAACTTGGCTTTTTCCAGTAACCACGTTGTATGTAGGTTGAAGATAGCGGTTTGTGTGTAATGGTGTTTAAGGCAGTGGCAACACAGCGGTTTTCAACGCGCGCCCGCAAACAAAGTTAAGGAAAGGTTGACCGAAATGTCGTTGAAAACAACCTACCACACTGTTGTAAACGGCTGTTGTAAACGTCGGTTTACAACAGTGTGGTAGCCCTTTTAGACTAAGCCCAATTCGCCTGAAGAACAGGGTTTACCTAGCTCAGGCAACAGAATTTAATCTACTTTAGATTATTAGTTAAGAGCTCTTTGTAAACTATAGATGTAAGCGTATTTAAATAAAGATATTATTATTATTGTTATTATTCTTTACCTAACTCTCTCAAAGTCAAAGTTTTTTAAATATAAGGCTTCACTTTCTCTTATTGATATTAAAACTATTGAAGTAACCATAAAAATAAATGCCAATTGTGTGTCTATGAAGGTAGGTAGGTAGGTACTGTTTTTTTAGTACCTACCTAAGAAAATCTTTTTAATGAAGTACATACAATAAACTTAGAACTAAATTAACTTTATACCTACTTAATTTTTCCCCATCATATAAACCAAATTACTATTTTATGGGTTAAATATATTTATGTCCCAGACTGCTCCTTTTTGTAGAATAAAAACGTTGTCAACTTGTACTTAGGTGGATTTATTTGGCCAAAATGTTTGTCTATCAAACTTTTTAAATGTTCACGCGGTTTGTAACGTTTAGTGTTATCACTTATTTCATTACAGAAATTCTTGGCAGTAAGCGTTTGCTTGTTGTCTTCAGTCTTCATTTATTTTTAGTGAAAAATGGGTTTGGTTTCATATCAATGTCATATTATGGTAGGTCAGCCACTCGTCATCAAATAAGTACTTATTTACAAACGTGCTTGCCTGGCGATCTTCCGGCGAAATAAGCGATTCACTTTTCAAATTGTCTCAAGGAGTCTACCCGAATTTCTTAGTAAAGTGATATTCAATTCACTAAAACTCAAAAGGTTCGGTGATCGGTATGGTTACTTCCCATTTATTAATCTTACTTATGCGTTAGATTATCATCAAACAAAAAATTACTAAGACAAGCCTGTATGTTCTATATCCCTTAGCTTATCGAGAACATTAATTATTGTTCTGAGTGAAATAACCTCGGAAGGGACTTCTTGGCGGGAAAGTGAAGCGTCATGTCTGCAGTTTTGTTTTATTTTCTAACATTTGTGTTTTTTCGAATATTAATGTGAAATAATAGTGGATTATTAACCGTTAAGTGTTTCTGAACGGGCATGAGTGTTGGCAAATGAAACAAAACAGTGCAACATCATTTTTCAAATTCTCTCAAGTAGTCCGCGTGAGACCTCAGTAAAGTCCCACATCTTTACTGAGGACTCAAGGGGTTTGGGGAACATCATTTATCATTCATCTTAATCACCACTCATTATCATCAAGGGAAAAAAACAAATAAAAAACTAATGACTAGGCAGTATGGCTCAGACCTTAGCCTGTTCCTTCATGGAACAAATATATAAAAAAAAAACCTCGGAAGAAAGCGCGGGAAACGGCAAACTTGGCGGGTGTCTTTTTTTTTACTCTTTTATTTAATTTGTTTTATTTGTTACTGTGGATCAAATTTGATATCATTTGTATATATTTAGTTTTCATAAAGGTATATTATATTTATTCGTAGTATAGAAATTCATCGGGATGTAAGTTCTTTTAAATTTTTCTTTTCGTCATGGACGAACCAGAGGACCCTGGAGGAACAGTTCCTCCAGTGTCTAATGTCGTCACTATTTCTTACAATGAGTCAGCATCAGGAATGGATACTGAGGATTCTATCGCTGAGAAGGATGGATCTGAAAGCAACAAAAGAATAAAAAGTAAAAGATCTATTCCATCAAAGAAAGTTTGCAAACATTGCAACAAGAAAAGGCGCCATAGAAATACACCAGTCGGAGTTTTTAGTGAACACGATTGTAAATGTACTGATATTGTAGAAAAGTCACAAGATTCATCTAACTTTCAGATCCCTCTTACTCCAGCTCTCTCTTCCTCACAAATGTCACCTGTTAATGATACTAACAATGGTCGTCTTAACGTTGGAAGAATTAACTACCTAGCATCTGATGCAGCACCTTATGTTATCCACATACAAAAAGAACAATCATCTCCTGATGAAAATTGCTCCATTCACCCTATCGGCTTTGGTCATTTTCTGAAAAATCACTCTTTTAAAAACATAATCGATGGAAGTCTTAAAAGAATTGGTCGAGAGTATCCATTTCTTTCTCCACATATGAGGTCGCTAATTCTTTAGTCAATAATAAAGATTTAAGTTTAAATAAATATAGAGCATTTATACCTTCAGTCAATGTAACTCGCATGGGAGTTGTTAGAGGTGTC
This sequence comes from Scoparia ambigualis, assembly GCA_963921215.1. Lineage (NCBI taxonomy): Eukaryota > Metazoa > Arthropoda > Insecta > Lepidoptera > Crambidae > Scoparia > Scoparia ambigualis. Next base: position 17,078,788 of record OY992503.1, read on the forward strand.
CCCATAAGTTATACTGACGAAGAGATTTTAAGTAATATAACCGTACCTATGGGTTATGGAAATATTTTAAAGGTGAGGCGCTTGAAAAAGAAAACTATAGTAAATGGTGACGCGGAATTTATTGGTATTGAAACAGTAGTTTTAACATTTAATGGTCAAATTCTTCCAAAGCGTGTTTTCATGTGTTATAATTCTCTGCCTGTAGATTTATATATTTACCCCACTATACAGTGTTTTAATTGCTGCAGATATGGTCACATAAAAAGCCAATGTAGGTCTACTCCGAGATGTTTTAAATGTGGTGGAAGTCACACAGGTCATGGATTAGAGGAGGATTCTTTGTACTGTTGTCTCTGTTCAGGATCACATATTGCCACAAGTAAGAAATGCCCTGAATTTTCGAGGCAAAAATCTGTCAAAGAATCTATGACCAAAAATTGTTTATCATATGCAGACTTAGATTAAAACAAAAAGGGAAGATACAGCATGCTCCTACTTGTAGTCATTCAAAATATAGTCCTACTCAACTACTTAAGCAAACACTCACACACGCACACCTATAAAGTGTAAATCGAGCGAGCGAGACAAAGCGGTAAGTTTCAACGTCAGCGCGAGGGAGTCCGCTAGTAGCGCGTTGACTTCTCGGTCGCTTCGCAACAGACGAGTACCTACGACCGATTCCGACACCACTGCGGAGTAGCGTCTTTCTCTTTTTCACACAGTAGATTATCTGCAATAGGACGATGTAGCCTGTTCGCTCGGCAAATTGTAACTGAAGTGAAATTGTGCCTTTAGGCCTAATTTTGGCGGCTCACTCACGAGACGCTAATGCCGTATCTTCCCTTTTTGTTTTAATCTAAGTATGCAGAGGCAATAAAACTTCATCCTCCAGTATCTAAACTATATTCAGACGTCTTATCGTCAACTGTTCAACCAAACAAATCACAAATTATATATGAAAATATGTCTAATCCTAATAGGACTTCATACAAGAAAACCATTTTTATTAAACCTAAAGGTCCTCAAAAACCAAAAAGTAAAGGTTATGACCAAAGAGCTCACTCAGAACTTGTTGTTGATGGCTCAAGCCAACATAATTCAGTGGAATTGCCGTAGCTTAATAAATAAGAAACATGACTTAATTTACATTATTAACACTCACCAGCCATTTATTTTGGCTATACAAGAAACCTGGCTTCGGCCAGAATATAACTTTAAAATAGCTGGATACTCTTGCTTGCGAGAGGACCGAAGTGATGGTTATGGAGGAATAGCTTTACTTGTAAGGCACTCTTTTCCTTTCTCCCATATAAACATCCCTATACATAACGATTTCAATATAATTGCTGTAAAAGTAAATAACATTTGCTTTGTTTCTCTATACATTCCACATCCTTCAACATCAGTGTATTATGAAGTAGAAAATATTATGACTAATCTTCCTAGACCTCTTGTAATTATGGGGGATTTTAATGCTCAGCATCGTTCCTGGGGAAGTTCTAACTCAAATCATTATGGTTCCCGAATCCTAGACATGTTAGATAATCTTAATGTTTGTTTATTGAACAATGGTATTCCAACCCGCTGCACACCTCCTCATGAAGGAGTTAGTGCTCCTGATTTAACTTTATGCTCTCCTAATCTGGCATCTTTTCTATCCTGGTCTCCTTTAAATTCTTCTTTTGGCAGTGATCATTTCCCCTTAATTATCAACTTTCCAAATAGCATTTTTTCTCATAAACCTGTAACCAAACGTCAACCACGATTAAAATATAGGATAACCAATGTAGATTGGAGTGTTTTTAGAGATGAAGTTAGGAACAAAATTTCCCTCCTTCCTGCTGTAAATGAAAATAATTTATTTCAATGTAGCGATTTATTAACTCGAAACTGGACGTAGTTTAGCAAAAAGGATCCAACCTACAAGTTGGTCGAAAATGAGTTGTATATACCAAAATGGCTACATTTCCTCTTAGCATTATAACTATAAGCAAAATTAAATTATTTGACCTTATTTTTGATGCAGGTTACCATGCCACATGTATGGCCGGTTCATTTTTAAGTTTCACAAAAACGATCCAATATCCTTGGATCATTATAGTAAAATTAGCCAGTTATAACACTGATCTTGATTAGATACATCAAAAAGAATCCAAATCACATGGATCCTATTTATTAAATGCTATTTACTAAAGACTAGTTAACAATATAAATGACAAAAACGATCCAGAACGCATGAGTCCTTTTTGATAAATGCTATTTACTAGAAAATAATTCACAATAGTAATCACAAAAACGATCCACAATGTTTGAATTCTTTTTGATAAATGTCATTTACTAGAAAATAGTTCACAAAATAAATCACAAAAACAATCCAGAAAGCTATGATTATTTTTGATAAATGCCATTTACTTGAAAATAGTTTAGATTATTATATCATAAAAACGACTCAGAACGCTTGGATTGCTTTTGAGAAATGATATTTACTTGAAAAGAGTTCACAAACTAAATTGCAAAAACAGCCCAGAATGGTTTGACAATTTTTGATAATTTTACATTTTTTAAAATGTAGTTTCTCTTAAATCGCTATACTGATTCAAAATCGTAATAGTTTTATTTTAATGCTTTTTTTTCTATTAAAATATGCATAAGCACATTTAAATAGAAAAAAGTTTATTTTAAAAATCAATATAAATAATTTTTAATCTACCCCATAAAATACAGTTTTAAAAACTTGCAACACTTACCTACTACTTGTGATCAAGCAAGATTCATTGCATTACAGTTAGTTTGGAAAATTAAAATTACTGTTTTATAATAAGAGGGTTTATGAATTTCAGTTTCCCATACAAAGTTCCAAGTCGAAATTTTTAAAAACCAATAATCCTTTTTTTATGAAACTGTGCATGCTAAAGTAAAATACAGGGATCTAAATAGTTTGTTGAAAACATTTTTAAAAATCGTTTATTTAGCTGTGTTATTGCGAATTAAAGTCCACTATAGACAGTTTAAAATCGCAATAACTCACTTAAATAAACGTTTTTTAAAAATGTTTTTAACAAACTATTCAGATCCTTGTATTTTACACTAGCATGCAAAGTTTTATTACAATTACTTATAGGTTTTTAAAAATTTCGTCTTTGAAATTTGTATAGGAAACCGAAATGCTAAACCCTCTGAAGTTTATTTTAGATGACTTGAAATGTCTTTTTGAGTTTATCCCTAAGGATTGCTTAGACTTCTATAATAATTCACTGAAGAGGCAATGATAGCCTTCAAGAGGATATTGAGGGTTTTGAAGGAGAACCCGATTATAATATAGAATCACAAGATGATGGAGAAATTTAAAAAAAACTGGCGTATGATTTAATGGTACATTTTTAATTTGACTTTCTAATGACAAAACAATAAAAATAAGTAAAAAAGCTAGACTGTAGCTGTAAGAAAAAGGTTATAGAAACACAAAAATATAATTTTATTTAAATAAATTTGATGTTTTAATAAATACCTTAATAATTAACTTTTTCTGAATCGTTTTTGAGAATTACATTATGAGAATAACACAATGGAAAAAACATTTACCAAAAAGGATCCAACCCCACTTTTTCCTTAATAACTCCGTAAATATTGAAATGAACTGAATTCAATTTGTTTGAATAAAAACAATACATTATTACAAATTATATTTCACAAAAACATAAATAATTAAATATTACATCTCTAAGCAATTACAGTTTAAACTTCAAACGGCGATATCTCAAAAGTGACATTATGTGGGTTGGATCCTTTTTGCTAAACTACGTCCAACTATAATTGAAACAGCTGACAAATTGTTTGACAAAAAGCTGTCATTCAAAAATTCCCCCTCCCCCCTGATTGCACAGTCCAATTAAAAAAAAAGAAAATTTGCTGAACTTATTTTTAAGCAGAATTCTACTATAGAGAACTTTAATTCTCTCTCAGAAATCATAAATGATACACGAAAATTGTTTAAACGGAAAAAATGGGAGGGATGGAAAGCATTCTGTTCTTCTGTCTCCCCTGACATTCATCCATCTTTAGTATGGAATAGTATCCGTCGTTATAGATCTGCATTTAAGGAATCTCAACCGCCGCTTTTACAAAGTTCTATTGCTGAAGAATTTCTAGATAATTTGGCCCCTCCGTATGCTCCCCCTCAAATTAATAGCCTACCCTTGTCACCTTCCAATCTAGAAAACACATTTACTTCAAATCTCAATGATCCTTTTAAACTTTGTGAGTTAAAAGGGATTTCAACTTACGTTAAAGATTCTGCTCCTGGAGTAGATGGTATTCCATACTCTTTTTTCATAAACATTGACGTTAATAGCCTTTCATATTATTTATCACTTATAAACTTTATTATGCTTACGGGTAACATTCCTCCTTTATGGAAAACCTAGGAAGTCATTCCTATTCTTAAGCCTAAAAAAACCATCTTCTGAAGCCTCATCATATCGTCCAATAGCTCTCTCTTCAATTTGTGCCAAGATGGCGGAGCATTTAGTTAAAAACAGACTGGAGTGGTTTTTGGAAAGCTAAGGCCTACTAGCAAATAGTCAGTTTGGTTTTAGAAAAGGTAAAAGCACTATGGATAGCATTGCAATTTTCACAACCGACATTAGATTAGCTTTTACGCAAAATGAATCCCTTATGGCTGCTTTCTTAGACTTAACTGCTGCCTATGACAGTGTGCAATTGCAGATTTTTAAAGAAAAACTAAATAACTTAAAAGTTCCTTTAATGTTTCAAAATTTTATTCTTAATATTTTAAATGAGAGAACTATTAAAATAAATAAATAAATAAATCTTTCCTACAATCACACCAATTATCTAGCCCAAGAGAAGCTTCGAAGAAACTCGTTAAATGGTTACTAGACAACGGATAAACTTACTTAAAATACTTAAATACATACTTATTATACATAGAAAACACCCTATTAAAGTGCAGGTAAGTGATTCACACTCAATGTTACGATTGGCATGGAGAGGCTTACCTCAGGGATCTGTGTTAAGTCCCCTTCTTTACAATATTTACACCTTTGATCTGGAAATGTCTATTAAAGATAATAACCTTAACTTGTTACAATACGCAGACGATTTGCTCCTTTATACTTCCGGAAAATCTACTGACAAATTATCTAATATATTAACATCTTCACTAGAACGTCTTAAATTGTGGTTGGATAAAAATGGTTTAACTTTATCTGCTCCCAAAAGTTCCATTGTACTTTTTTCTCGAATGAGGCTTCTTCCTTCTGTATCTGTAAAATATGAAAGTATATTGCTTCCAGTCGTAAAAGAAGTAAAGTTCTTAGGAGTAATTTTAGATGCAAAAATGAATGGGCTTGCCCATTGTTACTACATTTCAGCAAAATGCGAAAGACAGTTAAACATCTTAAGATACTTATCAGGTGTTTGGTGGGGAGCTCATCCAGCTTCCCAAAAACTGTTATATAACGCCTTAGTTCGAAGTTTACTCGATTATGCTATTTACTTTTTAGAACCCTGTAGTATCTTAGGTTTAAAAATTTTAGATAGAATTCAATCTAAGGCTTTACGGATTATAACTGGAGCCATGAAGTCTAGTCCTATCAATGCTTTGCAGGTTGAATGTGTCGACCCTCCCTTAAAATTCAGACGACAATATCTTTGCCACAGATTTTTGTTCCGTGCTTTGCAACTGGCTTACCATCCTCTACAATTTAAACTACAGTTATTGTCCGATATCATGGAAAGTTCATCATATTGGTCTCACAAAAGTCCTCCTTGTCTAGTTATCAGCTTTCGGAAATTCATATCTCTTCAAGCTCCCACACATAAATCTCTGTATTTTCCTTTATTCTCTACTAATTTTGATTCTTTAGTTATTTCCCCTTCTGTTGTTTTAAACTTGGATCTTAAAAACGACCCAAATGCTAAAACTAATTTCAATTTCCAATTAAATGAGGAATGGCATGACTTTCATCACATTTACAGTGATGCTTCAAAACATGACAATACAGGCTGTGTTGGAATAGGTATTTATCATCACCAATATAATATAGTACAAAAAGTAAAATTACCTCCAGAAACCTCAATATTTACTGGTAAAACTTTTGGCATTTTAAAATCTTTGGAATATATTTTATTAATGAAACTAAAAAAGACTGTTATATTTTCCGATTCCAAAAGTGCATTAGAAGCCTTGAAAAGATTCCCTTTTTAATTCAATAATAATTTAGTAGTTATCATTGAATGTAGAACTTTACTTCAAATATGCGTATTAAGAGGTTTTGAATTAAAATTGGTATGGATTCCTGGTCATAAGGGTATTCTAGGAAATGTTCAGGCCGATAGACTAGCTAATGAAGCCATTCTTTGTGGAGATTTACACCCTTATATATTGCAAGGGTTGATCTTATTAATTCTTGGAAGGATCATTGGGAAATCAGCAGCCGGATAAAAGCTAGACAGAATAAAACTATACAGCTAGCCATTCCTGTCAAGCCTTGGTTTTCAGAAATTCAACTTAGTAAAAGTGCTTCATCAAGCATTAGTCGTATGAGGCTGGGACATGTCTGCATTCCTGCCCATCTTGCAAAATTACATATAGTTGATAGTGACATTTGTGAGTGTGGTAACGATACTGGTGACCTTAATCATATCTTTTCCTTGTCATGTCCTTTATATCATCATTCCGATTTTTTCGAATCCTTAACATCACTTCATGTTTCCTTTCCATTCTCTATATCCTATTTATTATTTATAAATGATTAACATATTTACAAAGCATAATCTTCCTTTTTGTTCATTAACAATATCAAAGTCTAAATCAATCATTAATTCCTATCTAATCCTATTTGATCCTTTCCTTCTTAATTCCTTCAATTCCCTTTTATTCGAATACAATAAAAAAAAAGGCTGTGGATAGAGTGCCGCAAGCGGCATTCTAGTACGATCGGTTACGATGCCGTCATTACGGCATCCTAGTACTAAGTGTAGGCAGTGAATAGAGTGCCACAAGCGGCAACATAGTACGATCGGTTACGATGCCGTAATTTGACGGCATTCTAGTACGAAGCGTATAGAGTGCCACAAGCGGCATTTTATCTCAATCGGTTAGGGAACCGTAACATATTTTTTATTTGTCGTAATGTTCAGACGACATAATATTCAAAAGATATTTTTGTGTGGAGTAACATTTCTGTGGTCTAATTAAAAAAAATAACCTCGAAATTCAAGACAATCGCTACGCTGCGCTAAACCTAACCTATCACGTGTCCTACAGGAGTAGGGCAGCTAGTATTTCTGTTGTCTAACAAAAACTTTACGGCAGCTTAGGCGGCGTCACTATTATACCGCAAAACTTACGGTTCCCTAACCGATGGAGATAGAGTGCAGTGCGGCACTCTATACACTTCCTTAAAAAAAAACCGCTTCCTAACCTTTTACTTTGCCTTGGCTAAAGCACAAATCGTGCGCGCCATTAAACATAAAAAAAAAATTTAAAAAAAAATGTTCTGTAAGGGGCTACCACACTGTTGTAAACAAGCCCTTCCCACCAGGGGCCCAAGTCTGCTAATTTACGAATGGCTTAGTTGAATCGTAATTGGATCGTATTGTAATTGTTTGACACATTTGGTATTCTCTTACTCATTTATGAATACCAAATGTGTCAAACAATTACAATGCGATACAATTACGATTCAATTATGCCATTCGTAAATTAGCAGACTTGGGCCCCAGGTCACCTTGGCGGGAGGCTCGTTTACAACTTGTTGTGAACGAGCTTCCACTTGGTTTACCACAGTCCACAGTGTTGCCATTTTTAGCAGGATCCTGCTTTATTAGTATATTTAAGAGTAAAATTTAGGCTACAGCAGGATGTTAAGCATTATCGTAAAATTTAGCATATTTGACATATTTTGTTTTATTTGCGAATATAAATAGCGCTATTGGCATCCCTTCCTTGATATACCTAAGTAGTGAGGCAATTTAAAAAAAAAGATTATTTTACTGGAGAAAAACGCGATTAAATTTATATAATTATTAGCTAAATATTTGCTTTTAAAGATGTAAAAAATACCGCGCTGTACGTACGTTAATGTATACGAACTTGGCTTTTTCCAGTAACCACGTTGTATGTAGGTTGTTGGTTGAAGATAGCGGTTTGTGTGTAATGGTGTTTAAGGCAGTGGCAACACGGCGGTTTTCAACGCGCGCCCGCAAACAAAGGTCGTGGAAAGGTTGACCGAAATGTCGTTGATAACAACCTACCACACTGTTGTAAACGGCTGTTGTAAACGTCGGTTTACAACAGTGTGGTAGCCCCATAGATATACACGAAGCCAATACTTGAGACAATCCACTAAGCCAGTCCAATAAGCCAATGCCAAAGCTAAGCAAAAATGCCTTGAGGACAATCCAATGTAGTGGACTGTCTCTATTTACACGATGCCAATATTGGACTGGCTTATTAGATTGTCTCAAGTATTGGCTCCGTGTAAATCCAGCAGTAGCGAATTTGATATGCGGTTTTGTCGCTGTCACCGGCAGAGATGGGAAAAAGTGCTTATTTTTTTTTCACGTTTATTCGTTGTACGATTTTCAAAAAGCATGCTTATAAAAATGCTTTTTTACTTTTTTGCTTTTTTGCTTATTACTAACAAATCGTTGTGTTGAAACGAAAAATGTAAAGCTTTTTATTAGATTTTTCGTTGTTAACACAATTGTATTTCGTTGTCATTGAAACAAAAATTTAATATTAAGTTGTACGACGTAAATCACGTAAATATTACATAATATGTAGAATTAATGTTTTTTTTAATCAACGAACTTTCCTTCGTAATTTTAATTACTTACATACTAGGCTTAGGACTGTCTGGAAACAACACTCGTGTCGTGATCCAGGCGTACTTAAAAGTTCATCTTTTTTTTTAGTTATTTTATATTTATTTACATTAATTCTATACAGGTAGTGGTTTTCTTACTATTTAAAAATTTAAATTTTTTTTGTTGTCATTTGTATATAATTGATTTTTTTAATTTTTTATTTACCATTGTTTATTTCTTTTTATTAACATGATTTAAAAACATAAGTTTTTTTTACAACATTTATTTAAACAAAACTTATTTACACTGAATGAGTTATCTATTTACACTAAACAGTATATAATACCTACTTACACAAAATTTTAAAACTTTATTATGTTATGTACTCATCTCCAAGGCACGTAACGTATTCGTATTTAAGCAGACAAGCAAGCAAGCACCGGACGGCTCACCGGTCGAGCGTTTGCCAGGTGTTTGCCAGTTGACTACGCCCTCTGTGTGGCTCTGTGGTAGATAAGGTAATATTCCGTATTAACATTTCTCTATGGTAATATTTTACAATAGGTATTTAGTCTGTGATGTAAGCTGTTTGTAAAGTTTTTGGTTATTATTTGCTAAATTCGTGAAATAAACACATAAATAGTGAATAATTCACCAAGGTAATACTCAATTTTTTGTTAGAAATTCGTACTAAGACTATATCACATCACAAAACACACCTTTCAAGATCTACACCATAACTTGGTGTTCGAAGATAACCCTACCGACCAGTCAGAATCAGATTTAGAGTTTTTGTAAAGATTTGGCATGGCAGCAACAGTAAATAAAGCAGTTGGAATAACTAAAGATGTTTTGCCACTATACTATAGGATTTTATCAAAATTTCCACAAAACCTGGCGTTTTGTTTCGCATATGGATCTGCAGTAAAACCTCAAATGGGAAATCCAAACAAGCAAAGCATGATTGACCTAATTTATTGCGTAGAAAACTCGCACAGATGGCACGCAGCGAATATTGAGATAAACCCATCTCACTACTCCGCACTTCGTTATTTAGGAAAGGGCTTTGTTGCAAGATTTCAAGAGAAATGGGGTGCCAGAGTGTACTTCAACACTCTTGTCGAAATGAAAGAGGAAAATGTTACCATAAAGTATGGTGTTATATCTCAGAAAGACTTAATTGCGGATTTGCTTGACTGGAATGATTTGTACCTTGCTGGGCGTCTTCACAAGCCAGTAGAAATAATAAAGGAAACCAATAGCTCTCAGTTGCAAAATGCACTACAATGCAACTTAAGATCAGCTGTTCACACAGCTCTTCTGACATTACCTGAATCATTTTCTGAATATGACTTCTACTTTGCCATTTCTAATTTAAGTTATGCCGGTGATTTTAGAATGACATTTGGGGAGAATAAAAACAAAGTCAGAAATATTGTTCAGCCTCAGTTATTAAATTTCCGTGAACTGTACCGACCGATCCTACAGCAATTCCACATGTATGTAGACTTTCCCACGGGAGATGCACAATGCCACCAAGATGTTCATCCAGAGACGAAACTCCATCATTTGATGCAACTACCCATGGTCCCACAGCAGAGAATAGTGAAGTTTTGGAACCATGGAGGGCTGCAGCAAGATATGGAAGATGTTCTTCGGGCCCTTGCTTATGATATTGACTGTGCTGTCATATTGAGCCAAGTACTGAAAGATTTAGTATGGCAATCTAGTGTCAGACAATCACTAAAAGGAATCCTGACAGCAGGATTTTTCAAATCCATTCGTTACAGTGCTAAGAAAATTTCAAAAATGTTTTAAATAGTGTATATTGTAAATAAAAGTAATGTAGAATAAGATATGTACAAAATAAAGTTAGTAATTAAAGAAATGTTCTTTTTGATTCAATATATTAAAATCCTTTTTTGGTTTTAGGTACAAAAATGCTTTCAGATGAATCAAGCAGTGATTCTGAGACTGGTAGATTTAAATGCAGAACAAAACCCCAAGACGAACAATCTAAAAGCAATAGAAAAGAAGACAGTTTTCGATCATCCATTAGAAATAGACCTCCTGATAATGAAAGATTTCGTAGAGAATTAGGAAAACCTAGAAATGATAAAGACAGCTTTGATAGATACCCAAGAGATAGAAATAGATTTTCTAGACATTCTCCAGTTAGAAGAAGGCATTCAAGAGAGAGGAGCTCTGGCAGAAGGTCACATGAAAGACCTAGACATGAGAGGGATGTAAGGGGCAGTGGTAGAACTAAGGAGAGAAGCAACAGCAGAGAAAAAAGAAGGGATTCTAAGCCCAGATCTCACAGATCACCAGAGCGTAAAAGAGATTTAAAGGAAGAAATTAAACGAATCATTCCTAAAGAAAGAAGAAGTGAAGAAAAAGCTCCCAAACAATCAAAGGAGAAAGAACTGTCACTGTCACTGTCTCCAGACCCCAAAGGTAAACGATCAGAAGTATTTATACCACCACCTGTTGAGGCAAAGAAATGCAAAAGTGAGAGTCCTATAGTTGTAGAAGAAAATAGTGATGTTTCAGAGGAAGTGCAACCAGGTTCTTATTACAGTATGATTCCTGCTGTTATTAAAGAAAAGTCAGAGGAGTCCAGTGAAATAGATTCTTCAGATGATGAAAAACTAAGAGCGAAACTTTTAAACTTGGAAAAAGAGCTTCACAAAACAAAAAAGAAAAAACATAAGAAGAAACACAAGAAGAAGCATTCACGCTCCAAAGAAAGGGAGCAAGAGACACCGCCTGTTGTAGAAGTGACCAGCACAACAGAAGATATTCAAGAAAATGTTAATGATGACGCCAACAATCAATCTGAGCCTGCCGAAGTCTCGTCTACACAAAAGAGTATTCAAAAAGATAGTGGTGAAGAAGGGGAGATCATAAGTGACGATGACTCTCAAAGTCAGTATGAAATTGATCCGACTGATCTAAGACATAAATTAAAACGTTCAGGAGCAAAGCCTGAACAGAAAAAAGATATTTGTGGTCCGGCTTTACCTCCACATCTAGATATTCCGAAGCAGACAAAGTCACCTGTGATTGAGGGACCTGCACTGCCACCTCATTTACAAAGTAAACCGAAAAATATAGGTACATATTATTATTTGAATATTTTTTAATTTTATTTTTTAAATAGATTAAACATTATCATAATGTTTTTTGTTACTTGCAGGGCCTTCCATTCCTGACGACATGCGAAAGGTCTTATCTGAAAAAAGTCGTGATGTTAAATATGAAAGTTCAGATGAGGATGCTGGCATAGGTCCTTTACCCACCGGCTCTGAAAAGAAATGGTCAGAAGCTCATGAACGATTAGAAGAACGAGCTCTTGATTTGAAAATAAGAAAACTGGATGGTGGTTCTTTACACAAATCAGATATAAAATCTCGGGAAGAGTGGATGCTGGAATTACCTGAGGGTAAAGCTAAATACTTGGGTTTGGAGGCGCGTGGCTTTCGACCCAAAGAAGGGCCCGATATGTCAGATAGGTAAGTCAAAACTGTCCTATCATAAGCCACAAACCGATTACCATGCAAATATGAACTTTAATAGCTTTTGAAAATTGTTTTCTTGTTTTCATACAGTTTTTATATACAGTTATTTTAATGCTAATAAAATGCACAACCAAATGCGCCGGCCGTCGCGCTTTGTTTTGCTTTGAACCTACTAATCGCTTATAATTTAAAAACAAAACAAACAAGAGTAGATAATTGATATTTGCCTCCAAACAGTTAATCAGCAAACGAAATAAATATCAAGAGCACTTGAATGTTTCTCAGATCGAGTTGGACGGATACGCCAGAAGAGAAGGCACGCAAGGCCGCCGGCATACAGAAGGAGGAAGATATGGACACTGCTCTCCGTAGGGAGGCGAGGGCGAGGCAGATCGCCGACAGGGACGACCAACAAGAAGACGCCGTTAAGTAAGTCCACACAGTATTACGTTTTTTATTTTATTCTCTGCCTCCCTAGACAAGTAGCAAAACGCTGAAGAATTGGCATGGAGCGTTCCATGGCAATTCTTCAGCATTTCAGTAGTAAATAATTTTCTATTTGACAGTTGTAACATTTATAATATGAATATGTCAGATATGGTAGTTTATAATTTAACAATAATTAACCAATAGTTTTTTTATTAAGATAATTTGTAAATATTTAATTTTCACTAAATAAATTTACGATTTTCTATCCGTGGATTACAAAACCCAAAACATGGGCGGCCCTAATTGAGCTTCGAATGACGTCACGTTTCACAAAATAAACAAAACTATCTGTCAGGTTTCAAGATAAAAATTGTTTGTTTATTGAAGTGTGACGTCACAGGGCAAAGGTAACGTGACCAACCGTTTTCGCTAATAATTTTTAAAATACTTTCCGAGAACTGTCAAGTAGCCAATTATGGACCAATTAAAATTCGAATATGCTTAGAGAGAAGCCCCAGCACTGGGATCTCCGTGTTGTTGGTGTTGGGATTCGTGGGGCGCAACGCCGCCCGCCCCGTCTGACAGTCTGTTTTTTATTTATTTTTTATTCTACAACGGGTAAGCGCTTTACCTTTAATCTTACCTGATGGTAAGTGATGATAAGGCCGAAGGTGGATGCGGGCTTCACCCGGAATCCTCAACTACTGAGGAACTGGCTATCTTATCTTTTAACTGTCGAAACAAGAATGCTATATATATAACAACGTTGATATGACGACAGATTTAGATCAGTGATAGCTACCACCAACCAAACCAAGCACACAAGGATGTACTTACCACCCGCTGGGAATAGAACCCGGGACCTCTGGGTCTTAGACCGGTGGCTTAGCTACTAGACCACAGAGGCGGTTAGGTCTCGCGGTTAGTAACCGCCTCTGGTCAGTAGCTAAGCCACCGGTCTCGCGGTTACTAACCGCCTCTGTGGTCAGTAGCTAAGTCACCGGTCTCGCGGTTACTAACCGCCTCTGTGGTCAGTAGCTAAGCCACCGGTCTCGCGATTACTAACCGCCTCTGTGGCCAGTAGCTAAGCCACCGGTCTCGCGTTTACTAACCGCCTCTTTGGTCAGTAGCTAAGCCACCGGTCTCGCGATTACTAACCGCCTCTGTGGCCAGTAGCTAAGCCACCGGTCTCGCGTTTACTAACCGCCTCTGTGGTCAGTAGCTAAGCCACCGGTCTCGCGGTTACTAACCGCCTCTGTGGTCTACTAACTAAGCCACCTGTCTCAGACACAGAGTCGCGGACTGCTGCAGTAACGAGGCGGCAGTACCATGTTGTCTATCTTTCACTATCTTCAGCCTATAAACGTCCCATTGCCAGATCACGCGCGATATGCGCAACACGAGATATGTCGCGGACGAGAGACGACAAATCATTTTAAGCCGGCACTTCACATGGCGTATCGTGTTCGCGTATTTGCATTATTTGTCCGAACACGGCAATGTGTAGGCGGCCTATTTGAATATATTTGCTTTATTTGCACGAATAAGGCAAACAACGCAAATAGCGAATATGCGTTTCCGTCCACTTGTCGGTTTTTGATCACACATCAAAGGAGTCAAATACGGCAAATATTTGCGTCGGCCGTCCACCCACACTTGGTTCTGTTCAGAAGCGCGCGTGCGGCTGTCCTGTTCAGACGTGTTCAGTTTTTTATACGTAAACATAGTAAAATGGATTGGACAAACGAAACCGTATTGCGATTTTTGGAATTATACCAAATGCTAGGATGCATTTGGTTGTTTGGGACCCCAAAAATGTCTCTTATAAAAACAAAAACCGAACACGTTGCATTAACCCCCAGAGGACGAGATATTCAAAATAACTTAGGAGAACCCTGCAGAATAAAAAAAAACAGGTGTTGGCTAGCCGCATTCAGATAAATATAATAAGCTGCTGCCACTGACGCGTCCATCACTGTTACATTCAATTTGCTTGTGAACAAGCAAATATGGTGAATATTTGCGTTGTTTGCCCGTATAGGCCATGTGTGGATGGCTTGTTTGACGCCAAGCGATGTGCCAGATTATTTGGGCAAACACAACGATATCGCCACACGAACACGATACGCCAAGTGAAGTGCCGCCATAAGTTGTCATGTTAAGGTTTGTAGACAAAAATACCACAGTTTATTTATTTATATAGTTTATGCAAAAACTACTATTAAGTCTATTTGTGACATATTATGTAGAGTTCTAAGCGCATCCATGTGTCTCGAGTGTCGATAGACATTAGAGATAAATGAATAAAACACGAGAAAACGGATCGAGAAGAGTTTTCGTGTTGCGCATGCTAAGCCGGCTGGGGGCCTAGCATGCGCAACAAGAGAAAATGTTCTCGACTTGTTTTCTCGTGTTATGTCTATACACGATATGTCAAAAATAGCCATATTAGAAGTTTTTGCTTGTCTGTGGTATTTTTGTCCACAAACCCAAACATAATTTTATTGAGTTTTGACAACTGTAACCGAGATCGTTAGTCGTTCCCGCCATCGAAGAAAGAGAATATCGTCCGCGACAGATATCGTGATATCGTGTTGCGCATGCTAAGCCTACTGGCCATAATCCACCACGCTGGACTAATGTTATTAATTTGGTCACCCATCCAGTTAGGGTTGCCACCAGTACTCTAAAATAGAGTATTGTACTCTTTTTCATGTAGGCGTGCTCTATAATCTACGACACCAATAGAGTACGCTAAAATAATCTATTTACGAAAAACTGAACGTTACTGGTTATGAGTACTTCAGCGTTCACTAAGAGGAGTCTTCTCCCTTATGAATGTAAAGTGGAGAGACGTAAGAAATAGAGCTACCCTAAATTTAATAAAAAACGATTTGATTATACTTACATATATTTTAATCTAAATTTTAATTGCAAAGAGGCTGTAAATATCTTCAAGAAATACAAATATTTTTTAAATGTCGCAAGAGCAACCAAAAATACGTTCTTAAGGACAAATAAATAAATTCTCTTTTTTGCTATGCTATGTACTCTATTTTTGTTCTAACAAAATGAAAAAATACTCTATTCGTCCTAAAAAAAGGTGGCAACTCTACATCCAGTATCCCGGCATTGCGAATGTTGCTTTATCTGGCAACATCGCAAACCGATCGCCGTACCCGATGCGCCATCGAGCTCGAGACATTATAGACATGAATAAACAACTCTTCCATTAAAATGTTTACTAGAAAAAAAATACCGCTGGCTTGCAGCGGTATTAAAAAAAAACAACCTTTTTTTGAAGATGTTGAATTTTTGTAGTAGTTTGATTTACAACTACTATAATAGTTCAACAAGTCTTCTGGGGTCTCGGTAGCTTAGCGGTTAGAGCAGTGGACCGGCAATCCAAATGTCACGGGTTCGAATCCCATTCGATCTTTCCTGAGACTGGTTGTTTTTTTTCTAGTAAACATTTTATCCTATATCTATATATATAATTGTGAATGCAAAATTTCAATAATAAAGAAAGTCTTCCATTGTTTTTATTGCAGAAAACATAAAAAGAAGCACCGGAGGGAAGAAAGCTTATTGGAAATACACGAGAAGAAAATTAAAAAGAAGAAAAAGGTACCTACTACCACCCTCCTCCCTTCCCTTGGGTGTCGTAAAAGGCGACTAACGGACTAAAGACTGCACACACATCCAACAGCATAGAGCGGCGATGATGGACTCACCGCCTGTCACATTGAGCACATGTGCAATCGCTATTTGCTGAAAAGTGGACTATGCCAGAGGTTTGCTATTGCAGTCCTCATTGCCTAGTCTCTGACTAACCCTTCGGGAACAATAGTCTTGATTATATGTATGTATGTATACCTAGGTACAGTCACGGCACCCATATGCATATACTTTGACTCTTATTCCATTGTATTGAGAGTTACAATTGTTTACATGTTTTTGCTCGTGACTGTACATATTTTCTGTTTCACTTCCTTTACGCAACATTGTAAACCATCCCTTGTTGGTCAACCAGTAGTTGCTTCTGGGGCATTAAATCCTTCCCTTTTGCTATTTTTTTTAATCGTATTTTAATCCACGGTAGCTTAATTGGAAGACCACCTGACGCGGACTATCAGAAGGGTGCGGGTTCAAATCCAGCTTGTGGAAATATTTTCAACATTTTTCAATTTGTAAAGCAGTAGCCATGTTTGTTATTTAAATATTTATATAAAAAAAAAACAAATTGCGAGCTCATTCTTTGCGTATTTTTTTAGAAGGAAGAGAAAGACGATGGCAAAACGGAGCGTCGTCCATTCAGTCGGGACGTAGACCTCCAGGTGAACCGGTTCGACGAGGCCCAGAAGAAGTCCATTATCAAGAAGGCGCAAGCCCTAGACACCAGGTTCTCGTCAGGAGAAGCTAAGTTCCTTTGAGGATTGCTTTTTAGAACACCCTTTTTAATGAACACAAAACGTACGCCTTGTTTACTTTAGATACATTGTATTTGATAAGTGTATCGAAATAGGTTTTGTAAGGTTTGTTTAGCATTGCCCGTATTGTCCAATTATATGCAAAACTACAAAATACTGAAACAGTTATTCTTTATCTCGACTGATCTCGAATGGATGTTCTGTATAATGTCCTGTCAAACTTAGTTCAATGTGATTCTGAAAATGTAAAATTAAATTTTTATCTTTTTGTAAAAGTTTGTTACGGCGGTGTAACTCTGTTAAGACAGACTTTATTTAGACTTAACGGTAGATTATATTTAAGTTACTGCTGAAGTTTGCAATAAACTATTTTTGGGGAAAGTTGTTTAAAAAGTTAATATTGTTAAAATTTTAAATCGCAGCGACTTTTAATGAAATAGTTCTACTCCGTATGTCGAACCGAAGATCATTTATAGTTGTTAACATACAGTAACATACAACAACATACAAAACCGCACAATGTATTAATGCATGCATATATTTAATAAAATACATGTGGTGATGTTACAGTAATTGACAAAGTAGACACTCATCATTCACACCCGTATTCACAAACATAACTTGTCTCAGCAAAGTAGAAATGCTATGCGAAGTAAGATATTGCTCAGTGCGTTTCGTATGACAAGCCTGGCTACCTTAGCTATGCGTTTATTTTAAGGGACGCATAGCGCCGGTGGCCACTCGAGTACTGTTTATGAATAGGTTTTTGAGACCCTGTGCATCCGAGCGCACTGTGAGACATCATAGTAATGTTTGTGAATATGGGTGTCAGAGACACCGATAATAATAAGCCACAAACGCCTCAGTGACGGTAAGGGATCGAAGTGATTATAGACATTGCGGCTGCAAAACAGTGCGCAAAAAATTACTTCGCGGTGTCGTATAATAAATATCAACATGCGCTTACGAAAACAGCCATCAATGGTTGGAGGTTCGATTTATGCATGTGGCTCCCAAGTGCCGATTAAATTCGACGCTGACTACAGTCAGTTTTAATTTATCAATACAAACAGCACAACAAGTGGTCAATAATAGTCCAGCATTAATGAAAAAGTAACCTTATTTTCATTGCAATAGAGTATGTTTTGTTAAGCAATATCACCCATCATTTTTGATTCAAGCAAAATGAGCTGGTTGCTTCTATCAATCTGATGCTGGCTGTACGTCTTTTCGCAGTATTGATTTTACGTCTACCATCAAAAGATTAGGAAAATTTACTTTTTACTTATTTTAATTTCATTCTACAACATGGTTGTATGAAACTTTAATTTTAGCTCAATTGGAATAGAAACGGATTCATAAAATTTTATGCTTTTGTTACCTTGAACCCCCCACTGGTTAACATTAACAGTTTAGCTGCAGCCACACCTTATCCTTATCGGATTGCTTTCTAAGCTACAATAAAGTAAAAGTAACTAAAGGCTTTCAAAGGAGAACCGGCACTTTCCATATAAAAATGCTTAATTTGTTCATAAAGTAAAGCTAATATTATTTGCTACCTAAACCAAGTTTTGTCTTATTTTTATCGAATCGCGGATAAGAGTTATTTAATTATTCATATTTTTTAATATGAAAACACTAAGTCTTCAAAAAACCGACATGTTACTTTAAAAATGTCTAACGTGGCTGCATAAACCATAATTCTTTTGCTTTTAAAAAAGGGAAATGTCAACCATGCCGTCACGTCATGTTTGATTTGACAGCTAGCGGCTGTCATTTGTCAACAACTGTCAATTGTTGACAGATATTGCCAGTTAAATAATGAATAACAAATTAAAAAATTAAAAAAGTATACAACTTAAGCATAAAACGCCGGGTCTCCTTTGTACTGACAGTCCCATTGTCCGCGGCCGTCTGGGGCGGGAGGGGTGATCTGCACACAAATTGGCTACTTGACAGTTTTCGAAAAAGTATTTTAAAAATTACGAACGCTTATTTGATACCCCGTACAATATTTTCTTTCTCGAAAAAGCTTTATTTTTAATAGATGAAAACATATTTTTCTTTATTGATTTCAAATTTCGTGCGAAAACTGTTGGTCACGTGACATTTTGCTCTGTGACATCACAAGAAAATAGAAACTGATCTTGAAACCTGACAGATAGTTTTTGATAATTTTGTGAAATGTGACGTCACATGAAGCTCAATCATCTCAGGTTTTGTAATCCACAGATAAAAAATCGCAAATTTATTTTGTTAAAATAAAATATTTACGAATTATATTAATAAAAAAAACTTGGATAATTATCGTTAAATCATAAACTACCATTTCCGACATATTTCATATTTTATTGTTACAACTGTCAAATAGCCAATCACTGACGTTCCTACTACGCGACTCCTCCGCCCGCACTCTTCTCGCCCCGCAACCTTTTGTCCACCACCCCGCAGACCATGCGAATGACACGTTTGAATTTGTCAGCCTTAAATTACATACATATATACACATAATCACGACTATTATCCCCGAAGGATTAGTCTGAGACTAGGCAATGAGGACAGCAAAAGCAACCCTCTACTATAGTCCACTTTTCACCAAATAGCGACTGCACATGTGCTAAGCGTGACAGGTTGTGAGCCCATCGCCGCTCTATGCTTTTGGATGTATGTGCAGTATTTAGTCCGTTAGTCGCCTTTTACGACACCCAAGGGAAGAGGGGGTAGTAGTATTATATTACCGCTACGCGTCATAATTATTATCTTAAAACGAAAACTGAATGTATGATTTATTACGATAGACTAACTTGTATGTGTCGGAAAACTGTTGGTCTATGGGGTGCTCAAGAAATTCCTTTTAGCAGTGGCAAATAAAAAAATACTTGTCCTTATCACAATGTTTTATGAAATTATGAAACCCCTATTATTTATGTACAACAATTGATTGTTTCGTTGTACAAATTTGTGTATCCTTTAAACAAAAAGTGGTTAATGTAAATAAACTGTTCTCATGTCAATTTGTTCTGTATTATTTAAAGAATGAGTTACCTTTCCTTAGCATGCTAAAGCATTGTTGCAACTATTAAAAATTAATGTATTGCAGATTTTGCTGTCTAAATAAATAAAAAATCTTGCTAAGACTGGTTTCAGAGTCACGCTGACCGCCTGCGCCCCTCAGGCTAAGAACGTCAACCTCCTAAAATGACAAATTTCGAAAACGACAACTTTGTCATTATTACAAACACTATGAAAAACAAAGTAAGTAATTCAGAGTTACAACCACAGAAATATATCAAGATAGAAGAAAAGAGTTCAATCTCTTTGGGGGAGACCGAGCGTGTAACATTTTGCGTAGGTACTTTGACGTTGAACTTGAACGTGACTCGACAGTTTGAATAGCATATTTTTATATCGCTGGTTTTGAACGCACGCCAAGTCTGGCTCGTCAAATTAAAGCCGCGATGGAAAACTAGCGTTGGACAAAATCGCTCCCTACTGTTTTGATGAAAATATTAAATTAAATAGTTTTTTTAATTATTAACAGATATTTTAGGACAAATAGTACTAACCGATGCAGCTCCAACTTTATTGGTAGTGTTTGAACAATTAATTATTGAACAACGAGTCATTTTCTTTTTAAAACCTGACGTCGGTCGCACGCAGATCGCGTTCGGGAGCAGACTGAAGCTCGCGACGAGCAATGGAGCCGTCGAGGCGTCTTTTCGCCACGCGTGGTACATACACACTTTTCTTCTATCTTGATATATTTCTCTGTGGTTACAACACAAACATCCAGTCAAATATTACTTGCTACTACAAAACACTTCTCATACGGTTGAGTCCCAATCGCAATTGGCCACTTTTGGTCCCTTGTACACGTACTTTTTATCAGTATCTTTAAAATAACTAACAGCTCATACTAGAGTGAAGCGCACTTTACTTTTTTCGAAATGCTACTTCCTCACATTAAAACTCAGTGATAAATGTGCTATTTCGTTCATAATAGTAGACTGTATTATAAAAGGGAATAATATGTTTACGGCGAGGGCGCTTTTTGAAACCAGAGCGAGGTGAGGGATTCTTTAGTAGAATCCTGAACGTAGCGAGGGATTTAAAGTACGTCGCCCGAGCCAAAAATATATTTTGCGCCCGAGTGAAACACTCTACTTTTCATCATCCACTATGAGAAAATATTATTTTGATGAGCCCATCGCCGGTTTATGCTGTTGGATGTATGTGCAGTCTTTAGTCCATTAGTCGCCTTTTACGATACCGAAGTGAAGAGAGGGATTGGTAAGTAGTATTATTTTGATGAGCCCATCGCCGCTCTATGCTGTTGGTTCTATGTGCAGTCTTTGATTTGTTAGCCGTACGTCCAATACGCAGTTCGTCCAAATGGTATTTCAACGCTCATTTTGTCCGACTCGTAAATAGTCCAACACGCATTTCGTCCAACATCTATTTGTCCAACACGTATTTGGTCCAATATACACTTTGTCCAACAAGCATTTAGTCCAACAGGTTTTTCGTCTAAAAGGCATTTCGTCCAACGTGTATTACGTCAATACGTAAATACGTAAAAATAAATGCGTGTTGAACAACCAAATGGTTAAACACGTATTTATTTATTATAGTAATAAATAAATTCGTTTGTTTCGTTAAATATTATTTGTCTTCGATGTTAAGGTCTATAATTCTTTGGCGGAACGGGTGTAGAAAAATAACGTGCTTTCTGTCGAATGGCTTTATTGATACTAGTGTCGCATGGCAAATTATTTGGTTTATAAGCATTGGACATACCGCCCGCCAAAAACAATAGTTTTTAAATTAAATAATGATTTTACTTATTAATTTAGATTAAGGGCAAAAAATCACGTTTGTTGCATGGGAGCCCCTCTTCAATTTTTTTTTATTGTGGCACGCCATAATGGCTTCACTCTGCCTGATGAAAAGCAACCAGTGGAGCCCAAGAAGTGAAAGCGTTCATCACAGCGCTACCACGCTATGCCGAAAGCTCTCACTATGGCGGCCTGCATAAATGCTTTTTCACGCCCCGCTTAAATAACCTGGGAGAGAAAGAGGGAGGAAACACGTGTGCGGGAAGCGCATTCCACATACGGGCAGTTCGGCAAAAGAACGATTGTCCAAACTTTTTGGTACGTGTCTTGATGGTCAGCACGGTATGAGGGTGGCTTCTAAGACCTGCACGCGTCGATCTGGAAAGGAAAGGAGAGGGAGGGATGAGGTCAAAGAGCTCCTCAGAGCATTCACCGTGGTAAAGGCGGTAGAAAGCACTAAGGGTAGCAATGTCCCTACGTAGCTGTAACGGCTCCAGACTGGTCGTAACGTCATCGTTACCGATAAAGTTTTTAGTATTTGTTGTTATAGCGGCAATAGAAATATGTACATCGTCTGAAAATTTCGATTTGTTGACCGTAGGTCCAAACTGTCTAGCTATCACTGTTCATGAGATACAGCCTGGTCACAGACAGACGGACAGCGGAGTCTTAGTCATAGTCATAGAGAAATATAGTATAGGGTCCCGTTTTGTATGTACCCTTGGATACGGAACCCTAAAAATTACAGCGGCTGGTTTAAAGCATACTGCGTGCAGGATTAATTAACGAATTCGTTTTACAACTGTACGAGCCAGTATGACTACGTACACCTTGAGATGATGTTAGATGTAGTTGCAGCACGCAGGTAAAGAAATTACCAAAGTTAAAACAGTTTGTTTATTATAAACTCACACGTCACAGTTAGTTTAAGTTATAGGTAGGTAACTCTTTGCTCGACCGTACAGAGCAAGCGTTATTGCGTACTAAGTAAATAAGTAAAATATAAAATTAAATCTAACAATAATGACGCGCGCCCAAAAGTGGGTTGCGATGTCAGCAAAATATGTACGGTGGTGAGACCGTACAACGACAGCCCCTCATTGACGAACTGCGTAATGACGATTCACGAAAAGGACGAACTGCGTAATGACGATTCATGGAATGGGCGAACTGCATAAAGACGAATCTCGAAATGGACGAACTGCGTAATGACGATACACGAAATGGTCAAATCAAGTTATTGACGAATTGAGTAGTAGGCGAATGGCAATTGCATAATGGCATTATTTTGATGAGCCCAAGGGCGGATCCAGGATTTTTTCTGGGGGCTGTTAAGGCGGGTTTAGAAATAAACTTGAAGTAGGTATCATACTTCAAGTTAATTTTTAAAAGTTTAAGTAAGTATGTGTATAGGTAGGAAAGTTTATGAAAGTGTCAAAACAATAGAAAAAATCACAGATTTCCCAGTCCCCGCAAGAATCGGAGCATTGAAAATGAATGCAAAATTTTAACGAAAAAAAATATATTTTGAATAGTAAGAATTTTTTATTGAGATATACCTATGTGAAATGGAATCCCAAAACACGATTAATGAAATCACTGAAGGCTAAATGAACGATATATACGATTTGGTGAAACGCGATTTGGTTTTCTTATATCGAATCACGTCAACCCAAAAGAGCGATATCCCAAATCACGTTTCACCAATGACATCCTAAATCGAATCACGCTATGAGGGTTTACGCCATTCGGTTTCCCATACAAACTTCCAAGTCGAATTTTTTAAAAACCAATGATCCAATTTTGATGGACCTTTGCATGCTGAAATAAAACACAGGTATCTAAATTGTTTGTTCAAAACATTTTTAAAAAATGTTTGTTTAACTGAGTTATTGCGATTTTTAACTTTCTATAGTGGACTTTAAATCACAATAACTTAGCTAGAAAAACGTTTTCTAAAAATGTTTTCAACAAACTATTTAGATCCCAGTATTTTACCACAGCATGCAAAGTTTCATCAAAATTGTCTCATTGGTTTTTAAAAATTTCGACTAGGAAGTTTGTATGGAAAATCGAAATGCGTGTAAACCCTCTTAACCCAAAAGAACGAAATCTCAAATCACGCTTTACCAAAAACATCTTTTTGAAACCTTCTAAGATCGAATATTTTATTGGAAGTTGAAAGTCTTTAGAGCGAATGTTTTAACAATTGTGAACATCGATTTTTAGGGGTCCGTAGCCAAATAGCAAAAAACGGAACCCTTATGGATTCGTCATGTCTGTCTGTCCGTCCGTATGTCACAGCCACATTTTTACCGTAGCTATATATAAGAACTATACTGTTGAAACTTGGTAAGTAAGTAGATGTATTCTGTGAACCGCATTAAGATTTTCACACAAAAATAGAAAAAAAACAATATTTTCTATGCAATACAACGACATTACCGGTTTTTTCTAGACATAACATAAATTAGTTCGTAAAATAATTTAATCGCTATTTTCATGAACCTTCGTAAAGAGTTGATTTAATGTAAAAGATCATTATGTTTTCTAAATTATATCCTCTTTAGTAAAAACAGTCTTAGTTCTAGAACTATACTTAGTTCTTCATTAAGTTAAAATAACATAGTCTGTAAAATTTTATAATTGGTCTTAACTAGGTATTCGAGATATCTTCAAGTCTATTTCCTTGTCTAAAGTCAATCTACAAGATATCTCAAAGTACTTGTTTAGTAATCCTTAAAACTACACTCTTAGTTAGGGTTTAAGTCTGCCTTAAGAGTAGTCTTAAGTCTGTCTTAGTGATTTCCTAAAGAATGTACCCTTTTAGACTTACTATTATGTCTTGGGGCATATCTTCAAGATATCCTGATGTAACGGTACAGAATGAATGGTATCCGTCCGTTAGTAAGGAATGCATGGGAGTAGCACTAAAATAAATATTAATGCGTAGCACCATTAATAATAAGCATGAAAAGGGAATAATAAACTAGTTCAGAATAATGGTCAGTGGTCTAGCGCTTTATCTTTAGTTTGAATTTCGCGGGGACTGCTCTGTGTGCTCCTTGCGACATAGGCGCCGTCTAGCGGAAGTCATTTATTTGAGCTTCGCATAAGGTTGCTAGTTTGACTTCTTTATTTTGAATTTCGCGGGGACTGCTCTGCGCGTCCCTTGCGACATAGGCGGCGTCTAGCGGAAGTCATTTATTTGGGCTTCGCGTAAGGTTGCTAGGTTGACTAGGACCGTATTTTATTTTGAGTTTCGCGGGGACTGCTCTGGGGTCGGCAAAGTGGTTCACCTATGGGCGGACGCCATCTATGGTCGGAATACGGAACTTTTTATAATTTCACAAAATACAGGATTATTGGCTTAAGTGGATGATTATTGAGAGGGAATTGTTAATAGAAGGCTACTTTTAGATATTCAAAGATGTAATATTGGCTATCTGACGAGATTTGGTTAGATTATGGAAAAATTTTAGAATTGCGCGGCGAAAGCGGCAATGAGCGAGCGAGAGGTTGAGAAAAAGACAGAAAGAGAGGTCGGATGATAGCTCCACGTGGCGCGACGCGAAGGCGGGGGGCATCGGGGAAACGGCTAGCGATTGGTGGAAGGGAAGAAAAGTGGACTCGCGCGGGCGTATGTTAGGCGCGCGTGGCGGGAAAGTTAAGATGCTTGGGAAAATTAGCGGACATTCAGTTTTGGGACGTCAACGGAGCGGTCCAACTTAAGAGTGCGGTACGACTCATACGGGAAAAATAGCGTCCGAGCTTGATAGTGCGCTAAGTGATATTCGAGCTGCGATATTAATTAAGATTTGTGAAATTGAAAGTTATTAATAAAGTAAACTATTGCGATCGCAACTCGAATCCGTTAACAGAATGAAGTATTCTGGGGTACATCGGCGGAAACGAGTCACGGTGACAACAAAACCCTATGTACCTTTCAACAGACTTCGGTCTGGATGATCTTTGATTGTATTTAATAAGATCGGCGTTTTACACTATTACGCTAAACAATACACTATCTTCGACGGAGTAATGGGGGAGAGACAGTTGTCTTCCTAGTGAAAGTTGAAGATAGGTCAGACACCATTTAGCTGGAGGTAGACCCGTATGACCCAGTCCAATCTCGAGTCTATCTCCATACATACAGTGTAGTGATAGGAAAATAACACACTGAGTATACTGGCTCGACTGATAGAACATTTAGGAGTTAGTTGCTTTCAGGGGCAATGCGACTCTCACCACACACCACGAATTTAAATTAAATGAGGCTTGGCCTAGTTTGCAAGGTACACAAGAGGGACTGTTAGTTCGACAAAATATAGGCATTTTCAAGTGAGGAAAGTTGTAGGAATCTATAGGTAGGCGGATATATATATATGGTTAGTTATTAATTCAGACTAATAAGGCAGGGATAATTAAGTTACGGCGCTAAATAAAATTATGATGAAGTGATGTGGGTCCTAGCTAGGCAAGTAATCTGTTACCGCAGGCCGGTAAAATTCTAATTGTTTTCCTAAAGTTGTTACCAATTAATTATTCATTTTAAATAATTAACAGAAGTATGATAATATCGTACCATCATTACTTTGGAGTACCTAAAAGTCTAGACTGGTTTTCTATTACAAGAAAAATACTAAAAAGTTATAGCAAATAAGCTTAGTCGTACTGTGATGTTTGATTTCTAACACTGATATGACCAAACAGGCATTTGTTAGCTTTCCCTGGGATGCAATACGATCTCACATGGCTATACTCTTCAAAGTATGGGAAATTTTACATCCGATACCTTAGCAAAAATAAGCTGATACAAACTGAACAACTAAAACCAGTTTAGAACCTAGGATAAGTCGTTGAAAGAAGACATTGCAAGCTATGAGCTTCTAATAATCTGAAACATAGAAATAATTGATTGATAACAACCAGCTAATTAGCCTGACAATGGTCTACTAATACCATTCGAATAGACCTCTTAAGATATGTAAGTACTTACTTCTAATAATATGAAACATAGAAATATTTGATGGGAACAATCTAATCAATCAGACTAATACCTAGTACAGTCTAATTTATATCTATTAAGGGAGTAAAGATAACTTCTAAATGTAATTGATTTAATGATTAACAGGGATAATTAACTAACTAATTTACTACCCACTAAAAGTATACAGACTGATTTAGTAGTCTATCAAATTAACCACTCAGTCTGAGGGACAGAGGGTGGAAGTTAATGGAAAAATAATTAACTACATTCGCTCCCTAAAAGTCAGGGATGTTGAATGAATTAAACATCTTTCAATAAACTTGAGATGTACTTACACTTTATAAGATTTGTATAATGAACACTAAGAGTAACCCAAAGTAATTTACTTCAAATGATAGTATTCTATTTCAGTTCACTTCCTAAAGTCAAGGATATTGAATGAATTAAACATCCTTTAATAAACTTAAGATGTAATAATCTGCCAATGCAGCAATCCAATGTAGTTATATTGGAACTTTACAAGACCTGTATAATAAATACTAAGAGTAAATAAAAGTAGTTTTACCTGAATTAATAGCATTCTACTTTAGCCACCGCCTGAAGTGGCGTTTGATTAAATTATCCACCCTTTACGGAACTGAATATAAGTTATTGCATTGAATAATTAAGTTCTTAATGTGAAAAGGATATTTGGATGATAGCAAGCCTTGAGATAAACTCTATTGATTTATGTGGAATAATAAGAATTTAAATTGCTAACACATAGTGCATAATGTAAAATGAAATTAAATTTGAGGAGAGATGTAAATTCTCAGTTAAAGAATTAAAGGCACAAGCTAATAATTAAAGTTAAAGCCAATGTGTCGGAACTGTAATTAAACCATGAGATGTACAGTACGCTATGGAGCGGTGGTGGGGCTCATAAATTGCACCAGGCTTCTTATGTATCATGCTACTGATAATAAATAATAATACCTACAAGCTAAGCTATCATCTGATTACCTTTGAGTGGTTACAAATCTTCCCCGCAGCTGCAGTGAAGGATTTAGGTCACAGTTCAGACGGAGTCATTGCTAGGCTACACATATTTATGTTAGGATTTATAGACTGGTAGGTAATTAGGTCAGGAGAAAATAATTTAACACAGGGATAAGCCAATTACTAAACTTTCACGAAAGAACTTGAGTTACTTAAATGCGGTTAACAACGGAGGGTTCACTAGACGATCTGGCCAAAATAGTAGTTATTATAATATTACATTGCTTGACTGAAATTCACTGCAAATAGAATTAAGCTATGCTAAGGTTCCATCTTCATACAAACGCTACACACTCTACAAAACTCCAGACACAACCATTAGATTGTAGATAAATTAGGTTAATTAGTTTTAAGAATTAGATAATAATTTAAGTTAAGGTAAAGCGGCGAGGATGTGTGTATGTATTATAAGCTAGCTAGGCATATAGGTGTGAAAGGCATTAGATTTAGGTTTAGATTAGGTATAGAGAATTTATAGATAGGTGTAGCAAAAATATGATAAGGGGGGGGAGGTTACAATTTGGTAAGCCGCGACCAGGATTAGAAAGTTAAGTTATAAATTATCATTAATATAGTTGTATTAGATTTCAGTCAAGCGGTAATACTTTAATTTAGAAGTGGGATTTTTCCCACAAATTGTTGTCGTGTTGCGATGCGTGAGTTTAGAATTGGCTTAATAGGGAATAATTCAATGAAGATTAATTAATTCAGAGATATTGAAGAATTATAATTTGACACTTTTCACAATAAACGTTGTTATCTTCTAAAGTTGATTCATACACTTTGTATTACGGGCTCTTGAAAATGGGTGAATTATAATTTGACACTTTTCACAATAAACGTTGTTATCTTCTAAAGTTGATTCATACACTTTGTATTACGGGCTCTTGATAATGGGTGAATTATAATTTGACACTTTTCACAATAAACGTTGTTATCTTCTAAAGTTGATTCATACACTTTGTATTACGGGCTCTTGATAGTGGGTGAATTATAATTTGACACTTTTCACAGTAAACGTTGTTATCTTCTAAAGTTGATTCATACACTTTGTATTACGGGTTCGACCTATATTGTAGACAGTCGCAATGAGAGCTGGAGCTAAATTTTGTTGTACGAAATCTGTAACAAAAAGATTCTCAGGTTAGGTTAAAGGTCAAAGGAGATAAAACTATAAAACAATAATGTAATGAGTATTATTTGAAATACAATACCTTTCAGTTATTAACTTTTCCTTCTTTATTTAATGGTGGATTTCGCCAGCATCAGGTACCGTGCGGCTGTTAGACGTTGTTGTTTTCCCAAAGTATCATAAGTGCACGAAGTACATAGATATAGTTATTATCCGGGGGTCTGGAGTATTAAATTTTAAAATTGTTGAGTTATCTGTGAATACTGAAACCTTTAGTAATTGTTTCCTTGAATACTGAAACCAGGTATCCAATTTTTGTTGTTGACGTTAGGAGCTATGGTAACTGTAGTTTTGTTTCTATTCCTGGTGATAGATTTCATATAGGCATAGGCAACTGGTTCATACAGCCTTGTGTTGAGTTATTTTTAGGATCGTAAAAAGTCGATAGGGTGCCATAGTTCAACGTTTATTGATTTAGAAAGATTTGTAGAATAGGGGGCGGTTTAATTATTATTGCTGTCGGATGGAAAGGCAAGGGGGCGAGATTGGACAGAATTAACCAACTAAGTTATTGCAGGATTCAATTTATATTATAGGACGGCGATATGCTGTACAATATTATAAAGTTATGACGCTAACAGCATAATATAAAACTAATAATAATTATATTTTGACTAATAATCGTTGAGCGATTGCGGTTTTTAGTTGATGTGCTATTCCACGTATTATATTTTATTTTGTTGGTTATGTTAGAAAAAATATAATAATGTACTTGAGTCTCACGTCTGAAATCCATAGAGTAGTTTTAGGCTAGTCAGGGACTATTAAATCATTTGTCTATGGTTGGACCATAGAGACCAATGATTTAGCGACACCATAAACAATCTAGAATTAGGAATGATTATAAAACATGAAGTCATAAAACCAATCGGAGAGGAAACTTCCTTATCGCGTAATCATGTGATTTTGTAATAGCAAGCGGAATCACCTGTTATTTTCCATACCTGTTATTTTTAATACCTGCGATTTTTACATTGAAAGAGATTTTCCTAATATTTATCACGTAGTAGATTGGAATGCAATGACATTGTGGTGGAATTATTATTATGTGACATGTAGATGGGGACAATTGCTCTGCACAAGGAAAATGCCGCTTCATTTAGTTAGTTCGCTAAAATCCTAGGAAAAGTAACATAAAATAGTATTACGGTTCAAAATACACGCGTTGATGAGGAATCGCGATTATAAGTAATAACAAGTAGCAGGGATGTCATGTAGGGGATAGAATCATATGACTATTCATTGCTAGTAGGAATTTTGGGTTAAAAGCAACGTAGGTTGGGATGCATAATATAAACGGATAAATACGTCTAGTAGGCGATAAAAGTCGTTACCGTCTGGAAACAACTATCTAATATCTACTCTGTTGTGGGGAGGTTACCTATTAGCGAGGCTAGATGGCGTTGGATTACCAATAAAAGATTTTATTTTGGATGATGGTAAAAGGGTGCGGTCTAATAATAATATGTATAATTGTAATACTCTTGCGGCGTTGTAAGTAGTCGTTACCGGTAATCATTGCTTCTTACCGTATAGTTGAAATCGTGATAAATAGTTAATTATAAAGATTTATAAAGGATTATTATTAGCTTAAGATGAGGTTAACGTACGCAGAGGTAAAGCTCGCTGGGCACAGCTTACTATACCTACTTACCTAATATTATCAGTTGTGAGTTACCTAGAGATATCTAAGTCGGGAGAGCGGTGAAAAGAAAAGACCTTACTACATGACTAATTAGTTAGGATAGGTAGAGATAGATAAATCATTAAATTCACTGGGTTGGATTAGCCCATTAAGAAGAGTACCTTGCACAATTGTCTATCTCCGTTGAACGATTAAGATGTTGAAAAAAAAAAAAATGATATTACTAGTTAAGTGTTGTGTGAGAAAGTGTAGGAGGTATACTAGTGGTAGCATAGCACAGGATAGGGTGTAGTGAGTTTATTCTACTACAAAATATTATATATATTTTATAAATCATATCCAATCAGTACTTGTTACAATACTCAATTACAGTACACAAAGCAAAACATAATCACCCATTTTACAGACAAAAACATTGAATCGGATGCTTGACCGCGTCTACATAAGCCAGCAGCTTTGCTTGTGGGTAAATCGAAAGAGGCACTTGTACAAGAGGCTGGTACTGACTAAACGGGTAGTGCC
Organism: Scoparia ambigualis; assembly: GCA_963921215.1. Lineage (NCBI taxonomy): Eukaryota > Metazoa > Arthropoda > Insecta > Lepidoptera > Crambidae > Scoparia > Scoparia ambigualis. The sequence goes on from OY992503.1 coordinate 17,110,225, forward strand.
GAAGGAGAATATCCTGACGGTGTATCCCAGACACTAGCTTTGGTTAGTTGATGGTTCTTCTAGGGCAACCATGCCGACTTACTAGGGATCATTGACTAGTCGAAGTTTGATTCTACACACACACGACACTAATCTATTATATTTATAAGTACATTAGAACCTGCACTTGGTTATATTTAATTATTGGTTTTATATAAATATAGTTGGGCGGAGATACTCTTGTGGGTGAGAAAGTGTAGGAGGTATACTAGTGGTAGTATAGCACAGAATAGGGAGTAGTGAGTTTATTCTACTACAAAATATTATATATATTTTATAAATCACATCCAATCAGTACTTGTTACAATACTCAATTACAGTACACAAAGCAAAACATAATCACCCATTTTACAGACAAAAACATTGAATCGGATGCTTGACCGCGTCTACATAAGCCAGCAGCTTTGCTTGTGGGTAAATCGAAAGAGGCACTTGTATAAGAGGCTGGTACTGACTAATCGGGTAGTGCCGAAGGAGAATATTCTGACGCGTATCCCAGACGCTAGCTTTGGTTAGTTGATGGTTCTTCTAGGGCAACCCTGCCGACTTACTAGGGATCATTGACTAGTCGAAGTTTGATTCTATACACACACAACACTAAAATATTATATTTATAATTATCTTAGAGCCGGCATTTAATTATATTTAAGGAACGATAGAAATTATGCATGCTAAAGAGATGTTAGTAGGAATACGATAGGCAAATTAGTAGAGAGAAAAAAAATTACTTCTCGAAGATATCTAAGATTGACGGATGATGGATAATTGTGGAAGGTGGATATTAATTGAGCTTGGGAGCAAAATAGGGGTCGAAAGAAAAATATAATAGTAAAGAAAGAATATAAATCGAAAGAAAAAAAATAATAGTAGAAAAAAGAAATAGTTGATGGCTTGAAGTCGAGATTTAACGGCAAAATTAACGAGTTATAGCACTGTTATGCTATAGGGATAACAATAGCGTATGTTATCACATCAATTTTAAAGGCGAGTTGCGGGCGGATGTCACGTCATAATCAATAGTTAACTCGTTTTATTATTTTAAAAGTTAACGCAAGCTACTTATAAAACAGTGATCGATTTTATATACCACAATTTTAAGTTGTAGGATAAATTTAAACTCATAGTCCGCAGAAACATTCAAGCCGGAAATAAAGCGATGAATTTGCGAGCTGAGAATAAATTTCTTAGTGTAAACTTTATTAATAAGTAAATCCCTGATATTGCGTTATCGAGATTACAATACAAAATTAACTATCACAATTCGAATCATCCAAAGTAATTATTTAGATGTTGTCTCGCGTCGACAGGTACAAATTTTAATTTAGATGGGTAAAGACATTAGAACTGAAATGGGTTTCGGATGTGTGACGTTCTTAGGACACGTACTGTTTAGTAGCATAATTTAAATTTAGTAAAATCGGCCGTATTGGACATATTTCGTTTGGCGGATATATATATTTAATCGAGATTATTGTGGAGGTAGCCATAGTTCAAAGTTTACTAAACCCGACCTAGAGTCATAGCCTATCTTTATATGTCAGAAGAAAATAATAAATTTATAAGTAGTAGATTTTAAAGTCAATAGTAAATTTATTTTCCCAAGGTGCGACCTGAAACCTAGTTCACACTAGGCCATTCAAATACTTTAACCGGTAATGTTGATTATAATAAATAAGGATGTTCGAGATTTATAATAATATTCTAATACTGCTATATTAAAATTGTTATTATGAAGTTAAATAGGTTTGCTTAACAATTGGCAAATAATTATTAACTCAAGAATTTGTTTAGTACAAAGTAAATGTCTACAGGTTTAGAAATGATAGGACGAACGAAACGCGTTTTTGACTGTGGGAAGGTCAGCGCAGACTGTCACAGCGGGATGATCTTGTTGGTTATTGATTAGAATTGCTAGAATTCTTAAATAATCTAGATTATTGGCATCTAATATGTACGTGATATAATTGTAGATGATTAAAATTAGTGCTAAGGTAGGTTATTGTCGAAGTTATGGCACAACCTTAAAATTGTTAGTTAATGTGAACTGCATGTTGCATCTAGATTGTTTTATACAAACTAATTGATTGGGAGTTTTCACATATGTAGGCCGGGACATTGAGTTGATGAAATAGTGTTATCGAAATCATTCATCACGGAAAGATAAAGATATTTTATTTGCAAGTGTGAATACAAAAGTTTACTTCGGTTAGTATTATTCTGTTCTATACTAGTTTTGTGGTAGCGTTTTACCTAGGGTTGTTCTAAATTATAAGTAATTAATTGTTAATTGTCTGTTGTTGTCTTCTACGTTAGAGAAGGAACGGAGAAAGATAAGGGGGACTCATTTTGTTATAGTCAGCTGTATGATAGATAATCCTCCTAGTAAATATTTCTTGTGATTGCGGTAGCAACATAGAGTGTTTATAGGATGTTTTGTTCATTAACTAATTATCTTCACCGCAGCTGTGGATAGGGATGGCTAAAGTATGTGAACAGGGGTGGAGAAGATAGGTCATTATAAATTAAAATAAATACTTGAATTGCAATATGCCTGACTAAATAGTGCGAAGAGATGGAGTAACTATGTTAGAGAAATTCTCTATTGCATAATATTCGAACTTTTGACATTTTCAATTGTAACTTTAGAATTTTGATTAGAGTATTTAACTAAGCGGGTCCAACGAAGAAGGCATGCTGAAAGCGAGGTCTTTGGTCGTCTATGCACACAATAAAATTATAGATGACACAAGGGAGCATTCTTAATTGGCACTGTTAAATTAGTAAAAGTAGCTTGTTTAGGGTGTTCGAATATTTTTAGTCGCACTGGGCACAAATAGAACTTAGTTAAGCGTGTAGGGTTTATTTTGATTTACCTGGTGAAGTAATTGAATCGAAGTTTCGGAACTGTGCTGTAGAAGTGGGAATTACTCAGCACACAATAAAATTAAGTGGTTTCCATTTAGCTTCATTTCCTAAACTAGCCTTTCTTAAAGTTGCGGAAATTCTGCTGTAAGGTGGTTCCTTTGGGGGCGTCTTGTGAAGTCTAAATCAGGACAATTATACTTGACTAACCTATAGAGAGATAATGTCTTAGGCTGCAGAAACAGAGGCCATTGATGGCATTTCATTTTGGCGTGGTCAGGGGATCTCGTGTTAAAACTTTAACAACTGGGGAATTTTACCATCTGGACGGAAGGCTGAAAAGTAAAGTAGAATGCATAATGAGTAACCAATTAGAGTTACAAACATTCGGGAGATTACCATCTTAATAATGTGTCTTGTGCGAGTGTAAAATTAAAATCATCTAATAAAAAAAAATAAAAAATAAAAAGAAACTAGCACTATTGAATCACGCAGTTTGGAATTCAGTAAATACGAGAAGGAACTTACGATATTAATTACCATGAATACTAAGACGAAGTGTCACCTTTAATGACTTATTATTTACCGATTTGACCGATTATTAGTAATATAAAAGGTAGGAAGTTAAGTAGAGTTGTGGGGGCGGATAAGATAGTTACCGGTCTGTTTAATTTAAAAAGAAAATGATATTTTTCAAAGGTATAGGAAAGTAAGGGGATATTGACGTATTATATATTGGCAAATGAGACTAAATGTTGTCTTTCGTACATAGTAATAACTAGGGATGAGACATAGTTACTAGATAGGTTTTGGCATAAGTATTTGCTTATACGTATAGGCTCAGTACTTGTCAATTAGTATACAATGTCCAACACGTACCGGGGTATTAACAAGTATTTATCGATGACGCATACATTGACAGTTGGACGGATATACATAGCACACAAACTTCTAATAGATCTGAACTACGGGGTAGCTAGTTCAAAACTCAAGGACGTGTTTCGAGATGCGTGGCCCCTTAGAGTGAATGAGTTTTTCCTAAATATTTACGATCGACAACCTTATTGTAAGGCGTTGAGACCTCTATTTGTATGCACGGTGAGTGGGTGTCACTGCGTACCGGACGGAAGCGAGTCTAGTATTCTATCTCGGTTATTTGTAGGATTAGACATAGATGTATCTCATCTAAAATAAAGTTATAACTCTTGGGCGATGATGGTATGCCTACTGGGTTTGGTTGATATGGGGGTTTGGTTAAGATTTCTTATCCGCGTAGAGGAAAATAGGTTTCGGTTGAAAGAAGTAGCTAATTAGGGATTGTGGAGGACGCGGGTTCGATCCCTGCCTGAGGTAGACAATTGTTCCGACGTTTCGTTATCTTAGGTAATTATATAAGCTAAGATGAGATTGGTAGCGTTGAAGTATGAAGGAAAGTTTTAATTCAAATTATTAATTATTATTCATTAACCTAGTTGGAACTAAAAGACCATGACGGCGAAGTGGTTGATGCTTCACCCACGAAAGATCCCAGGTTCGATCCCTAGATTGCAACATTTAGATGCGAAACAAGTTGTAAGAAGGGACGTAAGTTAAAAGAAGGCCATGATGACAGATGTACTTGAAATTATTCTAGGAAAATAATTTAAAGAATAGAATAATTGAATGGTTCGGAAGATGTTATAAACTTACGTCGGAATCGTCATAGAGTTGAAGAGTTTTCGCTAGGGGGCGTTAGTAGACAGAGCAAGAGACTGTTATATTGATTTATATTATATTATGATTTGTTGTTATGATGGTAAACAAAAGGCAAATCATTATTCGGAGGTTGTGTATGATTAGAGAAATGGTAGATGTCTAAGTTATTGGGAAATATTTACCGAGACTAAGTTTACTGGGATTTCGTTTCGAACACGAGAACTGGGTATGCGATTATGATTTTGTGTCAGTTGAATAGAATGAGGGGTGTGGGCTATTTTGCAATAAGAAAGCTTATGGAGGAAGGAGTCATTAGGGATTTGGGGAGGAACTATAAATAGTAGTAATATCTTTGAGGGCTAGGATGACAATGAGGTTGGCAAGGAAGGAGGTGCTATTTTGTACTTAATTAAGTACAGGGTTTAGATATAATTCGCCGCAGATAAGAGTGGTACTTTATCTGCTTAAATTCTATCGGGGGCGGCTGTAACGGTACAGAATGAATGGTATCCGTCCGTTAGTAAGGAATGCATGGGAGTAGCACTAAAATAAATATTAATGCGTAGCACCATTAATAATAAGCATGAAAAGGGAATAATAAACTAGTTCAGAATAATGGTCAGTGGTCTAGCGCTTTATCTTTAGTTTGAATTTCGCGGGGACTGCTCTGTGTGCTCCTTGCGACATAGGCGCCGTCTAGCGGAAGTCATTTATTTGAGCTTCGCATAAGGTTGCTAGTTTGACTTCTTTATTTTGAATTTCGCGGGGACTGCTCTGCGCGTCCCTTGCGACATAGGCGGCGTCTAGCGGAAGTCATTTATTTGGGCTTCGCGTAAGGTTGCTAGGTTGACTAGGACCGTATTTTATTTTGAGTTTCGCGGGGACTGCTCTGGGGTCGGCAAAGTGGTTCACCTATGGGCGGACGCCATCTATGGTCGGAATACGGAACTTTTTATAATTTCACAAAATACAGGATTATTGGCTTAAGTGGATGATTATTGAGAGGGAATTGTTAATAGAAGGCTACTTTTAGATATTCAAAGATGTAATATTGGCTATCTGACGAGATTTGGTTAGATTATGGAAAAATTTTAGAATTGCGCGGCGAAAGCGGCAATGAGCGAGCGAGAGGTTGAGAAAAAGACAGAAAGAGAGGTCGGATGATAGCTCCACGTGGCGCGACGCGAAGGCGGGGGGCATCGGGGAAACGGCTAGCGATTGGTGGAAGGGAAGAAAAGTGGACTCGCGCGGGCGTATGTTAGGCGCGCGTGGCGGGAAAGTTAAGATGCTTGGGAAAATTAGCGGACATTCAGTTTTGGGACGTCAACGGAGCGGTCCAACTTAAGAGTGCGGTACGACTCATACGGGAAAAATAGCGTCCGAGCTTGATAGTGCGCTAAGTGATATTCGAGCTGCGATATTAATTAAGATTTGTGAAATTGAAAGTTATTAATAAAGTAAACTATTGCGATCGCAACTCGAATCCGTTAACAGAATGAAGTATTCTGGGGTACATCGGCGGAAACGAGTCACGGTGACAACAAAACCCTATGTACCTTTCAACAGACTTCGGTCTGGATGATCTTTGATTGTATTTAATAAGATCGGCGTTTTACACTATTACGCTAAACAATACACTATCTTCGACGGAGTAATGGGGGAGAGACAGTTGTCTTCCTAGTGAAAGTTGAAGATAGGTCAGACACCATTTAGCTGGAGGTAGACCCGTATGACCCAGTCCAATCTCGAGTCTATCTCCATACATACAGTGTAGTGATAGGAAAATAACACACTGAGTATACTGGCTCGACTGATAGAACATTTAGGAGTTAGTTGCTTTCAGGGGCAATGCGACTCTCACCACACACCACGAATTTAAATTAAATGAGGCTTGGCCTAGTTTGCAAGGTACACAAGAGGGACTGTTAGTTCGACAAAATATAGGCATTTTCAAGTGAGGAAAGTTGTAGGAATCTATAGGTAGGCGGATATATATATATGGTTAGTTATTAATTCAGACTAATAAGGCAGGGATAATTAAGTTACGGCGCTAAATAAAATTATGATGAAGTGATGTGGGTCCTAGCTAGGCAAGTAATCTGTTACCGCAGGCCGGTAAAATTCTAATTGTTTTCCTAAAGTTGTTACCAATTAATTATTCATTTTAAATAATTAACAGAAGTATGATAATATCGTACCATCATTACTTTGGAGTACCTAAAAGTCTAGACTGGTTTTCTATTACAAGAAAAATACTAAAAAGTTATAGCAAATAAGCTTAGTCGTACTGTGATGTTTGATTTCTAACACTGATATGACCAAACAGGCATTTGTTAGCTTTCCCTGGGATGCAATACGATCTCACATGGCTATACTCTTCAAAGTATGGGAAATTTTACATCCGATACCTTAGCAAAAATAAGCTGATACAAACTGAACAACTAAAACCAGTTTAGAACCTAGGATAAGTCGTTGAAAGAAGACATTGCAAGCTATGAGCTTCTAATAATCTGAAACATAGAAATAATTGATTGATAACAACCAGCTAATTAGCCTGACAATGGTCTACTAATACCATTCGAATAGACCTCTTAAGATATGTAAGTACTTACTTCTAATAATATGAAACATAGAAATATTTGATGGGAACAATCTAATCAATCAGACTAATACCTAGTACAGTCTAATTTATATCTATTAAGGGAGTAAAGATAACTTCTAAATGTAATTGATTTAATGATTAACAGGGATAATTAACTAACTAATTTACTACCCACTAAAAGTATACAGACTGATTTAGTAGTCTATCAAATTAACCACTCAGTCTGAGGGACAGAGGGTGGAAGTTAATGGAAAAATAATTAACTACATTCGCTCCCTAAAAGTCAGGGATGTTGAATGAATTAAACATCTTTCAATAAACTTGAGATGTACTTACACTTTATAAGATTTGTATAATGAACACTAAGAGTAACCCAAAGTAATTTACTTCAAATGATAGTATTCTATTTCAGTTCACTTCCTAAAGTCAAGGATATTGAATGAATTAAACATCCTTTAATAAACTTAAGATGTAATAATCTGCCAATGCAGCAATCCAATGTAGTTATATTGGAACTTTACAAGACCTGTATAATAAATACTAAGAGTAAATAAAAGTAGTTTTACCTGAATTAATAGCATTCTACTTTAGCCACCGCCTGAAGTGGCGTTTGATTAAATTATCCACCCTTTACGGAACTGAATATAAGTTATTGCATTGAATAATTAAGTTCTTAATGTGAAAAGGATATTTGGATGATAGCAAGCCTTGAGATAAACTCTATTGATTTATGTGGAATAATAAGAATTTAAATTGCTAACACATAGTGCATAATGTAAAATGAAATTAAATTTGAGGAGAGATGTAAATTCTCAGTTAAAGAATTAAAGGCACAAGCTAATAATTAAAGTTAAAGCCAATGTGTCGGAACTGTAATTAAACCATGAGATGTACAGTACGCTATGGAGCGGTGGTGGGGCTCATAAATTGCACCAGGCTTCTTATGTATCATGCTACTGATAATAAATAATAATACCTACAAGCTAAGCTATCATCTGATTACCTTTGAGTGGTTACAAATCTTCCCCGCAGCTGCAGTGAAGGATTTAGGTCACAGTTCAGACGGAGTCATTGCTAGGCTACACATATTTATGTTAGGATTTATAGACTGGTAGGTAATTAGGTCAGGAGAAAATAATTTAACACAGGGATAAGCCAATTACTAAACTTTCACGAAAGAACTTGAGTTACTTAAATGCGGTTAACAACGGAGGGTTCACTAGACGATCTGGCCAAAATAGTAGTTATTATAATATTACATTGCTTGACTGAAATTCACTGCAAATAGAATTAAGCTATGCTAAGGTTCCATCTTCATACAAACGCTACACACTCTACAAAACTCCAGACACAACCATTAGATTGTAGATAAATTAGGTTAATTAGTTTTAAGAATTAGATAATAATTTAAGTTAAGGTAAAGCGGCGAGGATGTGTGTATGTATTATAAGCTAGCTAGGCATATAGGTGTGAAAGGCATTAGATTTAGGTTTAGATTTAGGTGTAGCAAATTATAATAAGAGGGGGGGGAGGTTACACTGAGTGCGACTATAGTCTTAACCAAGACAACGGCTGGAAGTAGTCTACTAGTCTTCAAGATATCTAGGAATCAGTTGCTTCTTGGGATGCTTGGTTGCATGCTGCATGCTTGCTTGCATGCTTTAAATGTTACTACGATTACAAGTTGTTCGATGATATTATGGATTTCAATTATTTGAAATGTTGTATTTTAGAAACGTGTTTCTGAAAAATGAATCATATAGCATTAATAGCTTCGGTCAAACGTTGAGTGGGATTTCAAAACATAAAGATTATGAAAAAAAAACAATATCGATAATCGATAATTTCCAAACTTTCCAAACGTAAATTGTGTTTTCGGCCAAATAAAATTCTTTTTTTTTTTTTTTATAAAAGAGGGAGGCAAACGAGCAGGCGGGTCACCTGATGGAGAGTAATCACCGCCGCCCATGGACCAGAGGAATCGCAGGCGCGTTGCCGGCCTTTAAGGGAGGAATAGGTTTAAGGAAGGAATATGAATTGGGAAGAGGGGGGGTGAGGGAGGGGCCTCCAGAACCCTCACTGGTCGGACGAAACGCAACAGCACCAAGTGCCATTATTTCACGCCGAATATTAGTGAGAGGGTGGTATTACACCGGGCGAGCCGGCCCAATGCGTGCTGCAACGCAGCGTGGCTCTACCACTCAGTCAGTGTCACTCATTTAGCACCACCCAGGGGTCACGTGTAGGGTCTCAAGGGTAAACCTACGGACGCGAGTAACTTCAACCCCCTAAAGTACAGGAAAGTTTCGAATTTATGATAGGTAGGTAACCGATTCCAACATAAACACAGAATTAAATGAAATTAACCTTTATCACTTATGAAACTAGATACAATAATGTATATGGTTAGACGCTGACTTTCTTGGCGTCGTCAACCCCGTCCGCGGCGGTGGCGTTGAATTGCTCCACCGATGGGCAGACGGCCACCTTATAAATGAAAAAAAAACATATATTTAGTTAACGTTTACACGCAAAATAAAAACCAACTAAATACCTAAATTAAAAATAACATAGGTACCTACACACATCAAGCCTCTGTGGCCGAGTGGTCAGGGGCTCGGCTCGATATCCGGTCTCACTCTAAGGGATGATTTATATTCGGCGGGCCGTGCACGGGGGCCCGGACGGCGCCACTGATGTGAGACGTTGCATACATTTTGTATGAAGCAGTTCATATTACACCGTGCATCGTGCATGATCAGTGTTCGGTCCGGGCCCGGACGGGACACGCCCCGTGCACGGTCCGCTCTAATATAAATCATCCCTAACGGCTCGCCCACGTTACAGTATAAATTTAAGCTTAAGCAGTAAGGAAGCTACGTACAAACGCTCGAAACCACATGAATAAATACCCTACGCTGTAGGTGTACTCATACATAAGCGCGGCGATGTGTGCGTGACCTCTCACCGACAGGTTCACCGACGCGCCGCCGTGGTAAAAACTGGTTTGCGCCGGTCCAGTTGTGGTATGACGGACAGGGCCGCACGTTCGCGCGCATTAGATGAGATTCAGTTATTCGAGTGATTTTGTTGACGAATTTGGGATTTTACCATTACAGTGTTTTAAATATTTATATACATACATACACATAATCAGGACTTTTATCCCCGAATGGTTATTTATTACAAGCTTTTATTTAACTTGCAATGTATGTAATATGTACTTACTATCTTTTGTTCGGGTGGAATTTTGCAACTCAATTTTGAAGCAGAGATATCTTCAACCGATTAGGCTGAAATTTTGCATACATGTGTAAATCGCGTGACAATGCAATATTATGATGACATGGTGCTGACCTGATGGTGGAGCTGGAAGGTGGCCATAGGAACTTTGCAATGAAACGACACAGCCTCATCGAGCTTGGGCTCGTTTGAATCGTCTTGACGAGTAGTTTGTTTTTCAATGGTAACCAAGGTCTGATGATGGAGCTGGAAGGTGGTCATAGGAACTCTGTAATGAAACTACGCAACCCCATCGAGTTTCGGCTCGTTTGATTCGTCTTGACGATTTCTTTGGTGCTAGATGGTAACCAGGGTCTGATGATGGAGCAGGAAGATGGCCATAGGAACTTTGCAATGAAACGACACAGCCTCATCGAGCTTGGGCTCGTTTGATTTGTCATGACGAGTACTTTGGTGCTAGATGGTAACCAGGGTCTGATGATGGAGCTGGAAGGTGGCCATAGGAACTCAGTAATTAAGCACACAATAGCGTCGAGTTTGATTCGTCTTAATGGATAGACCGTTTCTGATGGGTAGTGAGTGGTGGTGGTTTGGAAGACGTGAATAAATTCTGTAGTATACCTACACGTTCAGTGAGATGAACAGATGAAAATTAGTTATCCTTGGACACGTTTCCAAGGATAGCTAAACAGTAAAAAATAATTTAAAAGTAAAATACCTTTTTAAAAAACAAGTTTTTATTTAAATGCGCTAAGTAGATAGAAAAAAATAAACTTTTACTTTAAAACTTTTACTATAATAACAAATTATATCGTCATTACACAATTTATATGATAACTAAGGTTGTTCCGAGATTTATTGATGCGATAGTTTTTAACTATTAAAATTTTCAATTTAAGAAAATACGGGTACTTGCATAAATCTCGCGACAACCTTTTATATCATTATAAATTGTGTAATGACGTTTTAAGTTGTAAGTAAAAGTTTATTTTTTTCTTTTTGGCGCAATAAAAGCTCCTTTTTTAAAAAGGTTTTTTACCAATTTTTTTTTATTTTAACTATTAGGTCTACCAACATTTTTACATTACAGCTTATATCCAAAATGGTAATGTGAATAATAATAGTTACAAATCAATGCATTACATTACATTATAGGCAAACACAACATGACAATAATGAAAAACAATCAGAAGTAATTTCGGGAAAATGATATGATCCTTAGTCAATTGAATCAGTACTACAAAGAATTCCAAAAAGAAATCACATTAAATAAATAAACATAGCATTAAGAAATATAAAATTATATTAATAATTAGTCAGATACTAGGCAATGAGGACAGCAAAAGCATAGTCCACTTATCAGCAAATTGCGACTGCACATGTGCTAAGCGTGACAGGTGGTGAGCCTATATCGCCGCTCTAAGCTGTTGGATGTATGTACAGTGTTTAGTCCGTTAGTCGCCTTTAACGACACCCAAGGGAAGTGAGGGGGTGGTAGTATATTCTTTCACGGCTACGCGACACGGTTAATTATTTATATTAGTGTTTAATCTAAATATATAAAACAAAGTCGCGGGTTAGTTACATAATTCCCAACTCTTGCACCGTGTGTATGAATAATTCCGGCAAAAATAAGGATAATTCTTTTTTTAATATTTTAAACAATCGGTTAAGATAAGACTGCTTTATAGATTATAAATTAATATTTGATTATTTGCGGAGGACGCGGGTTCAATTCAGCACAGAAGCCAATTTTTTCAACGTTTCGTTATATTTGAAATAATTTAAATTAAGTATGTGTCAAATTACACTAAACCTTATTTTATACCTTTTGAAATACACGTTTTATTATGTACCTCTACCTACTTACCTTATTTTATTTTTCCTCCCTAATTTTTTACACGTGAAACGGGTGTCAGCCCTATCAGAATAGGTATGAATTTTGGGCGTTGTTAGAGAGCTTGCACTCTGTATGGTAGTTACTCATGTGCTCGAAACGACGCACGCACGCCCACAGACGCACGTCGAGGCGCTTACACGGGCAGGGCAATAACAAGGCCCCTAAGCGGACATCGCTTCACTCGCAGTCGCTCGCAGTATATGTTTTCTATGCTCGCAGTGCTCGCTCTCACTCAGTCGCAAGCACAGAGTACTTTTTATAACACTTGTCGCTAGTTCCCCGTCGAGACGAGGGTCACTGTTTTGTATAATGTACTGACTGTCCGCGCGATTTTTCAAAATACCGCGAGTATATTGTGTATTATAAGGCTGTTTAAACACGGCTTCTTCAAAACCGGAGCTTTCATTTTTTATTAAACTTTAAACAGTGCCGTATCCATGTCAAAAGAATCCGCTTCGCACCGGCAAGGTCGTGGCCGGGCCGTAAGGGTACCCGAAACTCGTTGGCCCGTATTTCTTCGTACAATTCGCGCGCTGCACTTGTTTTTACAGGCTATTGGCACATAACAGTGTACACACATTGGCCCTTATGTTTAAGACATAAGGTTCAAAATTTATTCTAGATATTTGACATTATTTTCGAGCCTTTCGGGGTGTATTGTCCAAAGTGCTAAAATGTCATTAGTGCTAAAATGACCATAATTTTTAAATGACCATAGTGCTAAAATGACCATAATTTTAAAATGTCCAAGCTTTGTTTTAATCTAACTGTCCAAGTGTTAAAATGACCATAATTTTAAAAGGCCCATGGTGCCCTTTCGCGGCTGCGTATTGTCCAAAGTGCTAAAATGTCATCGGTGCTGAAGAAGTTTTCTTTTATTATAGACTAGCTTTTGCCCGCAGTTTCGCTCGCATCAAATTCAAGGTAATATTAATATAAAAAAAACTTTAGTTATAATATAACGTTATCCAAAAAATAATAATATTAAAATTAATTAAGTAATTATATATTTTCCACTTTTTATTAATATTATGGGTGAATTTTGAAATGCATCCCTAGACCCTATAAAGAATATAGGTACGTGCCAAATTTAAAATCTCCATTTAGGCCCAGCGGTTTGGGCTGTTCGTTGGATATGTCAGTCACTCAGTCAAAACATTACAATTTAGTAAGTAAGTATACTGACTTTTATTTTTTGAGTAGTACCTAGTCCAAAAGGGTAATTGCATTACTATGAACTAAAAGTAACTTTAAACTTTTAGCACTGGTATTCTTGGACAATAAGTATAGTTTGTTAGTCATTATGATATTGGTTATGGGCCAACGCAGTTTCGGATGAGTTAACAGAGCGAGAGAGTGGTCGTAGTACCCAATGATATTATATTAAAAAGAGGTAGATAGGTTATGTCAGTACTAATATGATTTCAATAATGGACCGAAGCGTCGTACATACGAAAACCTGAGCATGCGCTATACTCACTAAATATTACGATGTTATACGGCCGAGGTAACTTGTCACTTCTAGTCGATGATCTCATATGGCCGCATCTGCCGAGTTAACTTGATCGTATTCTAAAGTGTGAGCAAGATAGCATGACAACTAGTAAGTGCGTAAACAAGACAGATACATGTAGCGCTGTGTCATTTCGAATTACATGTCAATTTGCTGTCGCACTCTATATTTTTATGACACAATTTATTCTGACATTTTGTAGTTGATAAATAATAAGAACTTAAATCAATTAAAATTTAAACTCACGCATGCCACTCATGATATATAATTTCATGACCTTTTATGTAGTTCGCATGACACAGGACAGCATATTTTTAATTAATTTTCGGAAACAAATACAAGCAAACTGACACTGTCAAAGTGTCAACACTGCTAACGCTTTTGTGAGACTACGCTTATCGTAAGCCAATTAGCATAGTTTTCTGTTGCCACTTTTTGGCACATGTAACACATCTACCTCTTTTTATTGTAACAGTAACATCATTGGTAGTACCTACGTACGCCGAGGCTTTCCCTAGCAACTGTCCCACTTGATTGTAATAAATAACAATAAGTAATAATAAGCATCAACAAATAAACCTTAGTGTCGTGGCAGCACAACGACTCCTCCGCCGTCATGTCGGCGTATTCCCACGGCTTGTCGCATATCTTGGAGAATGCGGATAACTGGAATTTTAAACAGCTTTAGTAGTACCAGCCCCCTGAGCACGGATCTTTTATCGACCGATAAAGTGACATTAGACGATAAAATTTGACAGTTCATGTACTGCCGATGTCAATTTGTCGACGTCTAATGTCACTTTATCTGTCGATAAAAGATCCGTGCTCGCACTGCTGGTTTTACATACATAATAATCACGATTATCCCGAAAGAGTTAGTCAGAGACTAGGCAATGAGGACAGCAAAAGCAGCCCTCTACCATAGCCCACTTTTCACCAAATAGCGACTGCACATATGCTCAGCATGACAGGTGGTAATCCCATCGCCGCCCTTTTTTTTTTCCTTTTTTTTACAAATAAATAAACTTTCCTATATTCCACCAATTATCTAGCCCGAAAAAAAGCTTCGCTATGAAACTCGTTAAATGGTTACTAGACAACGGATAAACATACTTAAAATACTTTAAATACATACTTATTATAATAGAAAACACCCAGACCCGAGACAATTTAGAAAATCAATAATTTCTAAATTGACCCGACCGGGGATCGAACCCGGGACCTCAGAGATGGCGACACCATGGCATGGCAAAACTGGTGTACAAACCACTCGACCAAGAAGGTCGTCGGAGGCTCTATATTATTATTTTTTATATGCAGTTGGATGTTGTGCAGTCTTTAGGACGTTAGTCGCCTTTTAAGACACCCAAGGGAAGAGAGAGGGTGGTAGGTTGAAGTGCTGGTGTCTGTACCTTTAGCTCGTGGGCGTTCTTGAGCTTATTGCACAGGATCTCGGGCCCCTTCGCCTTCGTGGCGGTGGCGAGCGCGCTGCACAGCGTCCGGCAGGTGGCCTGGCCTTCGGCGTCGCAGAGCACCACCAGCCCCGGCGTCTGGGAAAGCAGCGGCTCGTCCCCTGGAGCTGGGCTGCTGGTAGGGAAACCGCCGCAAGAGCAGTTCCCTTTTGGTGTGTCGACGGGGATCAGGGTGCTGAAATTAAAATTAAGCGTATTACAATACAAGATATGCAACGTTTTAGGAAAGCAATTAAAGTTGCTAAACCCTAGTAACATGCCGTAGATAAAATAAAGATGACAAAAAAATTGTAAACACCTGTTAGAAATTTATTTGTTTTGACAAAGTAGGTTTCTATCTATTTTGTTGCTCACTTTACCTGCTAAGGGTACCACAGTAGCTAGTCTATTGCAAGCTTTAATCACCATTCGAAAAGGTTAACCATTGTTAACAAACACCAGAATTTGTACAGCATTTGCAAGCAGCGCCTCCTGGTGGCAAACGGGGTGAGTTGCAATTTTGCCATACAAATCTCGTGTCGTTATCTTGGTAGTGCGGTGATTAGGTATAGCTCGCTTTTAGCACTCAGCTAATAGATAATACCTACGTAAATTTTATAACACACAAGGCTTAGATGAATGATTGGTCTCGCTGCGCTACCAATCATTCATCTAAGACACAAGGTTTAGGTGAGGTGTGATGTGAGCAATTTCTGCTCATCACATATCCGGGGAAGCAAATCGGAGTCATGGCAAGGTCAATTCATAGTTATAATTATATTAATACTTACAACATAAATGTGATACATTTAGGACAGATTTATCAACTTGTTTGTCTGTTAAAAAATACAGCTTTAAATTAAAAAAAATTGAAAAATTAATGAGCAAGACTTGTATATTTTCGTCTATTGTACTTAGTTAATTAAAATGGATTGTCTACCCAACCTGTTAAAATAGGTAAAATAGATAAAATAGGTACTAAGTACTTATGTTAATTTGTTACCTGGGTTTCTCTTCTGCAAAAACTGCAATCAGTCCAAACAGCAAGATGATGCAGACATCACAGAACATCGCCTTGATTGAAGACATGTCGGCTGCTGCAGTTGTTTCAGCACTGGTGGAGAATAATAGTAGATGGGAACCTTTATACCGGTGGGTCGCCGTGTAGGGTGACCACACGCGCAGCGGTTTTAGTACAAATCTGTACTGCGGTTCTCTAAGTGCGAATCTCGATAAAATCTTGATAGCAGCGGCTGCAACAGCGGTGAACGTAATATTGGTATTATTCTACATAATTTTCAACGCTGTTGTACACTAGCTAGCTCCGCACCGGCTTGTAGTGGCGCGCGGCATGGTAAAGAATCTTATTATTTTTTTTCACTTAACACCAATTTATTGACTAGGTACCCCAAGTTGAGTCTTTTGAAACTTGTTTTTTTTGGTTAGATAACGAATAAATCCGTGCATGGCGTGAAGAACTTGATAAGTCCTAAATGGCAATTTTACAGGGCAGCAATTTAATTTTTTTTTCTAGTAAACATTTTATCCTAGCAATTTTAAAGTTTGACATTTTCTCCAAAATCCGTTTTCATTTTGAACTCATCTTTATTCTGCTTATTTTGTAAGGTATTAGACTTATCAACATACTACCCAGAGACTTATCAACTTAATTCCCCATACATTAGTGCTCAAACCAGTGAAAACATTGTTTAATTTAATTCCTAATAATCAGTTTTTCAGTGTCATTGAAATGTCTAAATTGATTTATGAGTAATTTTAGATGGTTTTCAAATATGTTTATGCTTTTCTTTCTTATTATCTTATTAATTAACTTCTCAACATGTTCACCGATGACCCACCCACATACCTATACATACCTATACTTATCAACTTATTCACTATAGAATTGGGTGTCAATAATACAACATTTATCGTTTGATTATCTCGTTTTGTCGGGGTATTCCTCGAAGCGCACCCAGACCAAGCGCACCTAAATTATTCCTCCAAGCGCACCCGGTAATTAAAATATTGTATTTTTATTCCTCGAAGCGCACCTACGGTAAAAAATAGAGAGTAGCTTAAAAGATTCGTAATATTGATGTCGATAGAAACTAGGACTAGGTGTTTAAGCAACTTACTACGTCAATAATAAATTGAATCATGACAGTCATATTGATCTAAAATAACCAGGGAGACATAAATAAAAAGAGGTAGATAGGCGCCTTAGCGATCTTACTTACCCTTATCTATCAGGAAAAAAGAAATAAACGAGTAAAACTACTAAATGCTGCAACTTACTATTTCAATAATAAATTGAATCATGTCAGTTATTTTGAACTAAAAGTACAGTAGTACTATTACTTATTCTGTGCTAAAAGTACTAGGGTGACATTTTATGAAAAGAGGTAGATACTCTAAAAATAAACATACGTATTTTTAGAGTATTTAGTTACTACATCTCTTTCCACATTTTATCTGCTGGTGCGCTTCGCGGAATAAATATATAATATTTTAATTACCTATTCTGAAGCGCACCCAACGGGTGCGCTTGGAGGAATAATTTAGGTGCACTTGGTCTGGGTGCGCTTCCAAATGGGTGCGCTTCGAGGAATACCCCGTTTTGTCAATTTACGTACGCTAGGTCGGTTTTTGAGTATAAGTTGATATAAGGATATATTACGATATTTTTTTGTGACTCATCGCGTAGATATCTCGTTTTGTTAAATAAAATACGCAAATTAAGGACATATTCATATACCTACTGTCACAGGCGATATCTCTAAAAGTAACGTAGATATCGAGTTGTCAATTTTCCCCCTATAAAACCAATGCCGTAGGAAGCCATTTTGATGATTCAAAAAAATCAACTATTATCGTCTATTATTCAATTTAGAAAAACAGTTACTTCTAAATTGACCCGACACGATGCCTTTAAGAATAAGCATTGCTAATTACAAAAAAAGTAGGCTTTGGATAGAGTGCCACAAGCGGCATTGTATTTCAATCGGTTGCGGGAACCGTAACATATTTTTTATTTACCATAATGTTCATTTTTTACAATTTAAAACAATCGCTACGATGCGCTTCGTGATTGTCTTAAATTTCTAACCTATCACGTGACCTACAGGAGTAGGGCAGCTAGTATTTCTGTTTGGGTAATAAAAAACTTTACGGCAGATTAGGCGGCGTCACTATTATACCGCAAAACTTACGGTTGCCGAACCGATTGAGATACAGTGTCGCTTGTGGCACTGTATATACTTCCAAAAAAGTATTTGAAGTAAAAATTTTGGCAGACCTGAGCCGGTGATTATCTATCTTGAAGCAAGTTTGTAAGTTATTTTTAAATGTAAAAAATACATAAGTAGGTATTATATTTATTCTTAGAATCATTTTGTTGCTTTATCCTAGAACTAGAACAAAGAACACTCTAAAATGTGAAACTTTACCGTTCGACTACGAGTGGGTTTATTATATTCAACATTAAATAATACATTTGATGCAATTGTTCGCCACAAAATAAGTTGGTACTTACTACTTATCTTACGCTCGAAACAAATTTCCGTAAATCATGGACACCCTGTTGAAATACGACTATAGCACATTATAGTGCCTACTGTTATGATATGAAGACTCTGGATGTTGTTATCGTTATTCTACTTATACAATAAGACATTTCCAAGGTACGCGGATTTGTTTAAGTAGTCCGGTTGTCAGCAATCGATACTGAGGAAACCATTATGACGTTACGTCAGCGTAAACTTGCACTAGCAACAGACTAAACATTTGCGTGTCCTGGGTGGAGGACATTCCATCGAGTCTTTATCATCAAAGCCCTGCCATGGAGTCCGGGTGATTAAGTCTACCGTGTACTTGTTTTGCAAATTGTACATAATGAAAGAAGTAGGTAATAGTTACATTTTAAACAATGCCACTGTGTAGCGGATAGCTGAATGTGTGAATTAAAACGAATTTAAAAATATTTAATCTAGCGTAGCAATGTACTTACTCGATTAATTACTTGCCTGGTGCGATCAGGGCTTAGTGGTTGTATAATGAGTATGGAATGTATAGGTATTACAACGGTTGTCAACCAACCTCGGTGGTTTAGTAGATAGCAGGACCTCTGGGCCCTATATTCTATTCTCACAGATGTTTGTTCATACGTTCAGGGTTCATTCATAGACGTGAGTAAGATCGCAATGGACTGGTCTATAAAGCATTCTCTATCAGTTAGATAATAACTATTTCCACGAACAGGATTCGAACCTGCACACTTCCTAAAATCTGGGTCAGGTGCTCTCCCAATTAGGCGTAAGTAATACAATATTAGTAAAAATATTAAGATCTGATGTTGATGAAGTAGTTGTTTACATTGAATGGGCTTTGGCTTTCAAAGTAAATAGAGTTGATTAATTTCGGCGGTCTGGATAAGTCCACGGCATAAGATAATTTGTGATTTCTTCGCAACAAGATGTGCGTTAAAATTATGTAGAAAATATTTGGTTGTCGTTGTTGTTGTCAACCCACCAACCCGCATTGGGCCAGCGTGGTGGGTTATTGCCCAATACCCCCACGTGCTATTGTCCACGTGGTAGGCCTGTGCCCATCTGTGGGACGCTTTTAGGCTGATGATGATATTTGGTTGTCATTAACCACTAAGTGGAATAAAGGTCAATCTCTTTCCTATTGTAAGTTAAACAAAACGATCCAGTTATCTAAACATTTGATACTAGTACCTACTTATTGTTACGTTTTTTTTATAATTCCTAGTCAATGTCAGATATCAATATTCTAATTGCTAGTAGATATACAAGTTTACAATTGTTTGGTATGCATGGCACTAGGTGGTACCAGTTACTACCAAATAAACTAGGGGCCCCAAAGCAGTGTTACTTTAATTTTACTATGCCAAATTCGCAAGGGAAATTGCATAGTAACATAGGTACCAACTTAATAAAAAACTTTCTACGCTTTAGCCCAAGATAAGCTTCTTTTGAAACTCGTTAAGAGGCCTATTACATCTCGAATGTGATTTTTGCGTAAAATGCCCATTTTCGAATTTTGTAGTAATTTTGCAGTTGTATTTATCGTTTTTATCGAAATAGGATAATAAATTTGTGCAAAATATTACATATCTCCATCCTGTGAGCATAAGTTGAATTCGGACGGCCGGCGCATCGCATTTTGTAGTAATTTTGCAGTTGTATTTATCGTTTTTTATCGAAATAAGATAATAAATTAATTATAAAATCTTTATTCCTAATGAAGTAACAATTACTCTGATATAAATTTTGCCCAATAATATTATCGTAGATAGGAGATATACACAGTTAACTTTAGCGATTTTCGAAGTTTTTTTGTTTAGAATAGGATATTTTTCCTATATAAAATCAATGATATCTAAAAATTCCGAGGCCGCTACGCACTATTCCACTATATAAGAGATAACATTTTTTTTTTATTTCACTTCTTTAGAACAGTAGTTCAATCGATGAGCTCAAAAAAGTGCCTTCGCGCACTTTATGAAAAACTTTCTTTGCAATTTTGGGTTTAATTAAAAAGTTAAGAAAAATTTACAAAAAGCGAGGCCGCTACGCACTATTCCAATAGCTATTGTACACTATTCAATAAGTCATAATTGTTAATGTATTTTTCTTTCTGAGATCCATAACGCCAAAATTGGTTAAATAGGTTGGTTAAATAATTTTTTAAATAGGTACCTAAGTCAAAAATCCATAACAAATCTGCTTATAGTTTTAGAGCTATCGCAGATTAGCACAAAAAAAATAGGTCAGTAATAGTATGTGATAGACTACGGCAAGACTTACGATAGGTACCCAAAATCTACGTACGGAAATGGATTCAAAATTATACTTATACTCTCATACATTACGCATTATATACTTCGAATCTCTTTTTTTCCTCGAAACATATTTTTTATTTTTCTTGTTGCCCATAATTTGGCTAGTCAAAACGACTTGCTAAACAATTAGTCGTACGTAATAAAATAATAACGTAAGCAGCATCT
This sequence comes from Scoparia ambigualis, assembly GCA_963921215.1. Lineage (NCBI taxonomy): Eukaryota > Metazoa > Arthropoda > Insecta > Lepidoptera > Crambidae > Scoparia > Scoparia ambigualis. The sequence goes on from OY992503.1 coordinate 17,131,561, forward strand.
CTGTCACGTGCGCTAGCGAGTTGCACAGGTCCAGCGTTCATGACGCGCATTGCGGGACCACAGAACAATATACTCTAGCGTGCGGGACTGAGAGTGCGCTCGCGTAGATTTTAGAATAGTTCTATTTCTGCAGACGTACGGTTGAATATTGCGTGCGCCGCTTCAACACGCTTAGCGCAGAAGTAAATGACGTAAGTCACAAAACTGTTTTCATTTATAATTCGATTATTAAGTACTCAATTGAAAAATGGTCTTACCAGTCCCTAGCTAACTATCTTAGTAATATATTCGTTGTATTTTTATACGTAAGGCTCTATAACGTAAAAAGATATACGTAATAATATCTCAAAAACTCATCATTTTCGATAAATAAAAGTATCGTACATAAACCAATATTTTTTGTTTTTGCTTTGCTCAAGCCTTAGTCAACTATACAAAGAAACATATACTTAAATTTGACATGTCTAGTATGCTGTACACATATGATAATTTATCTTCGAAATCGCTACTCGTTTAGGCAGCCGCCTCTTAACATGGTTAAACTAGACAACGGATAATTATACATAAACATAGAAAACACCTAGACACGAAATCAATTTAGAAAACAGTTTTTTTCTAAATTGATCCGATCGGGAAATAAACCCGGGACCTCAGATATTGCGCAACGCCGGAACCGGCGTACTAGCCACTCGACCACGGAGTTCGTCATATAATATTAAAGTAATACTGCTCTTCTCTTAGAGTTCATGGTATAGTTTATGAATATGAATAAGAGTAGATAGGGCACAAAGCGTGCCAAGAAAATGTAGGCGTTAAGCCACTGTTAGAATAGGAAGCCGCAGTAGAGCGGATTACGATAGATATTATCAAGAACGTCTCCGACATTGACCCACGTTGGGGGACAAGAATTTAAAAATAAGGCTAGGTGTAAGTGAAAAATTAAAATAACACGTTCTAAGAATTAATTTTTGAAGTAAGTCCCTAGTAAACAGTAAAATTAAAATTTGCGAAATTGTATGAAATATTGTTGAGGCCTTAGGTTGAGGCTTTATTCTGTGGAATAGTCACGATGGAAACACGATTTGATAAAGATGGCTCGATAGAATAAACTCACAAAGTTACATATTTTTGTGTCATTTTATCTTCTATTCTAGGTTTTATTCTTAAAATAAGTAATTTGATAGTATGAGTCATTTACCAAAATGAAGTTCATAGATAACTTGAGAGATTATAACCGATTGTTTTTTTTTATTACATCTATCAATTTTTTAAAATATAAAACGCGATTATTCGCGCCGCTTTGCTGTTATAGCCGTCCCTTACCGTCGTACCGTCGAGAGAGCGAGCGAGAAGCGCTCGAAATACCTCCCCTTAAATAAAAAAAATTCTTGGTAAGGCCCCAGGTAGATACGATAATGTTTCCCCTGCCGGGAATCGAACCCGCGACCACTAATCTAAGCGGTGGTCTACTCAGACTGAACCAAAGAAACAATTCAGGCCAGGCCTAATGTAAGCATATTATGTATGATCTGATTGATAACAAAATAATAACCTTTTTTATCCCACCATCTCGGAAAGAGTATTTTTAATCTTCAATATCTGAATGGAAAAGCCGTTTTTATTCTCTAGAGGATAAAGTAAATTGAATTTAGAACATCGTGTGCACTAAGTTTGTGAATTAAAAAAAACATTAAACCTATTTACTGCTACCTCTATGGTGCCGAATATATCATACAACTTTTTTTTAATTTGTTAAAAACTCAGACTCGGAACCTTCTTGGTGTTCTTTTTTCAATCCAAACCAAACAAAAATATTACACTCAATTTAAATAACTGTAGCAACGTTACTTTAAAATTTTCTTAATTATACCTTAGTATTATTTTGTTATAATTTAAAGATTATTCTGTAATACTTACCTGTCATAATGTAGTAGTTAATACCTAAACTGAAATAAAAGTATCATAAGAATGTAAATGTTTTTTTTTTGCATTTAGTCATTTCTTCGCTGAGGTGCTTAGATTAAAACAAAAAGGGAAGATACGGCATGCTCCTACTTGTAGTCATTCAAAATATAGTCCTACTCAACTACATAAGCAAACACTCACACACGCACACCTTTAAAGTGTAAATCGAGCGAGCGAGACAAAGCGGTAGGTTTTAACGTCAGCGCGAGGGAGTCAGCGAGTAGCGCGTTGGCGTCTCGGTCGCTTCGCAACAGACGAGTACGTACGACCGATTCCGACGCCACTGCGGAGTAGTGTCTTTCTCTTTTTCACACAGTAGAATATCCGCGATAGTGCGATGTAGCCTGTTCGCTCGGCAAATTGTGACTGAAGTGAAATTGTATGAACGTCAGGATTGAGGAGCCAACCCTAATTTTTAAATAAAAATCATACCATCAATTAGTAGTATAAAAAATAATTTTGTAGGACAAATTCTGGAATTTGTAGTATAATACTTTCTAAGGTACATCAATATAAAGCTGGCTCCTCAATCCATACAGTATGGATTGAGGAGCCACCCTAGAACTCGGAAAGTAATGAAGTTACATTTTTGAAAATTTAGTATGTTTTAGTAGGTATTTTGTAGGTTATCTACAAAAAATTTCAGTGCGGTACTGCCGAAATTAAATAAAATACAATTGTTTTGTTGTGGCTCCTCAGCCCGTATACAAAAGCGTAAATTCCTATGAAATTGATCCACATATTAATATATTCGAACTAATGGACAATTAGTAGTATGTATGCTTGAATTTGTAGTATAGAAATAAAATAGCAAGATTAAGTAAATTCGCTAAAAAAACACATTTCATCTGGCTCCTCAATCCAGACACTTGCATTTAAATAATTGACTGTATCTACCTAACTATAGAAGATAATCAAAAGCTTTATATGCCAATATTTAGTAGAAATTTCTACTAAATATTTATGTACAAAATAACATTGTACAATTTGGTCAAAGGAAGTTATGATGATTATTCGATATTCCATACAATTCACTATATAGGGTGACCATATCGATACTGGCAAAGAGAAAAAAAAAATGGTTAAGTACCCGTATTAAAGTAGCATATTGTATGTTTTGCTTCTTATGTACAAAACGTTACGCGTACGTTTATTAATTAAATAATTAATTATTTATTTTCTTTATTTATTTAAATAATAAAATGTTATGCGTACGTTAACTTAAAGTAAATGAGACAGCGTGGGAAAGCTTGTTCCCAGCAGTGGGACGTGTAAGGTTGTTGATGATACTCATGGGGTATTTCCGACTGCTGATACAATTGATTATTAAAATGAATACCTACAACTCTTCATACTCTAGTTTTTGAACACGACCAGAAATGCAATTTATGACAATTGCGGTAATATAGCATTTGTTTAAGTTTATACAAAACATAAACAGAATATTACTGTACAAATTGTCATGAAACTAACTTAGTTCTGGTAAAGAATCATAGATGGCTCTTTTATTTATTTGTTGATTCCTAAATCACGCAAACAGGTTTACATTCCAACAATTCTTAAGCAAAATGTAACACTTTAGCTAGCTTTCGATTACTACTAATAAACCATACATGTTTTTGTGGTTTTGATTGAATTCTCAACCTCGACCTTTTGATTAATTATAGTAAGTACTTACCTATATTAAATACTGTTGTAGTAATATAAAACTAACTAATTAACAAACTAAATATAAAAATAAGAAAACCTGAACTATTAGCATCATAGGATGTAAACTAAAGATTGCGTGAAAAGAGTGCTATATCGTTGTTGTTGCTGAGCTGACGTAAATTAACTGTGTCGGGTAGCGGTGATAGAATACTACCACCCTCTTGGGTGACGTAAAAAGGCAACTTTCGGACTAAAGACTGCACATACATACATCCAACAGCACAGAACGGCGATAGGCACATCACCTGTCATGCTGAGCACATCAGCACTCGCTATTTATTGAAAAGTGGACTATGGTAAAGGACTGCCTTAATTTGCTGTCCTTATTGCCTAGTCTCTGTCTAACCTTTCGGGGATAATAGTCGTGATTATATGTTAGTATGTGTTTGTACCAACTAATTAAGTTTTCATGGAACATTATCAAAATGCCAAGACAAAATATAGAAATTTGGAGTCATTTTTAAAACTGTAGAAAAACATTATCTTTTAAAGGAACTACCTACGACTAATTTAACATTTTTAAAATATTTTGAAGTACAACTTACGATTTTAATGAACCTTTAATAGAAAGGAGTGAAAATGTTGGTATAATATATAAAAGTCGAAATCACTTTCATGTTTAAATCTTCGAATTGGCAACATTACGCTAGAGCCGAGTAATAAGATAGAAATAGGTTCTGGATGTCCTGAATATAAATAGGTAAGTAAATACTATTTTTTTATTCTTTTGGTAGACAAGTAAAAGTGTAGAATTTATTACAGCCCATAAGTAGCCCAGCTTTCATAAAACGACATCTATCGAGTGTTTTTGAACTAATTTTTACTTTTTAATTTGGGCTGTCAGAAAATCGCCCATTGTTAAGTTCATAATAATAAATATTTTGTTAAAATGAAATGTAAAGAACAATTTGTCCTGTTTTCATTCATATAACATGGTCACCCTTAGTGAATTGTATGGAATATCGAATAATCATTGTAACTTCCTTTGACCAAATTGTACAATGTTATTTTGTACATAGATATTTAGTAGAAATTTCTACTAAATATTGGCATATAAAGCTTTTGATTATCTTCTATAGTTAGGTAGATACAGTCAATTATTTAAATGCAAGTGTCTGGATTGAGGAGCCAGATGAAATGTGTTTTTTTAGCGAATTTACTTAATCTTGCTATTTTATTTCTGTACTACAAATTCAAGCATACATACTACTAATTGTCCATTAGTTCAAATATATTAATATGTGGATCAATTTCATAGGAATTCACGCTTTTGTATACGGGCTGAGGAGCCACAACAAAACTATTGTATTTTATTTAATTTCGGCAGTACCGCACTGAAATTTTTTGTAGATAACCTACAAAATACCTACTAAAACATACTAAATTTTCAAAAATGTAACTTCATTACTTTCCGAGTTCTAGGGTGGCTCCTCAATCCATACTGTATGGATTGAGGAGCCAGCTTTATATTGATGTACCTTAGAAAGTATTATACTACAAATTCCAGAATTTGTCCTACAAAATTATTTTTTATACTACTAATTGATGGTATGATTTTCCTATAAAAATTAGGGGTGGCTCCTCAGTCCTGACGTTCATGAAATTGTGCCTTTAGGCCTAATTTTGGCGGCTCACTCACGAGACGCTAATGCCGTATCTTCCCTTTTTGTTTTAATCTAAGCTGAGGTGGGATGAAAAGTTACGTGTTGCACTCGATTGCAAAGATTTTTCACCTCGTGCTCTTTTGATTCCCTCGCTAACGCTCAGGATTCTAATGTTTAAATCACTTGCTGCACTCGTGATTCAATTTTAGAATCCTTCGCTTGCTCGGTCATCAAAATTGAGCACGCGGTTAAAAAGCAACTTTGCAATCTTGTATAACAAATAACTATTAAACTGTTCTCTGCAAAAATTTTCTTTTTATGTGTTTATTATACTCATAGCAACATAGAGGTTTCCAAATACTAGTATCTGTTACAGTTTTTATGATTTTATGCTTCGATCAACAATAACATCAAAGATTTTATGAATGGTTTGAATTGTTGTAATAATCAGAATGGGTGTGTGTGTATATTATAAGGTGATATGGGAGTAAGTAAACCAAGTTATCTATGAATTGATGTTTTATTGCAATGTCCAAGTAAAAAATACTGGCAGTCTTTAAAATTAAAGATTGTAGCCAAACCTACATCATCGCGAAAGGAACTTGTGCATAGTCTGGAATTATCACAAGACCTATACAACTGTCAGTAGGCACTGATTACATATTCTCTATTATATATAATCTAGTATTGTAGAGCTATCTCCTTTCTATAAGTACTCCACTTGTACTGCATTGATCAGATTATACAATTACATAATATAATGATTAAGTTCATTTAATTTACATCATAAGTTTCACTAATTTTTGAGGTACCAATTCATTACATTTCTAAGCACAGTTGAACATACCCTCGTGTTCCATGAGAGCCCTTTAAATATTCTATAAAAATAATAACTTCATTGAATGCTTTGATGCAATTTCAAGTTAGTTACCTACTCATTTGTGGTTAAGTCTTGTATGCATAAACATTTTGTCACTTCTGATTGCAGAAGTTACTATTATCTTTGGGGTGCAGGCTTTGGTTTAGGCATTTTCGCTAAAAGTCCTTGTATTTCTTTCTTTTCGTCATAGCTTTTCCACATTTCATACAAGTTGATTATGGATCTGACTATCTCTTGAATCTGAAAAATATCAATTAAGAAGTATGAGACACAAAAAGCACAATGTAAAATGCAGACATTCCTATTATGGTGTCAATTATTTGTTTATCAATATCTTGTTTACAACCACTTATTATTTTGTCTAATAAACATGTAGAAAGACCATAATTTTAGAGATACCTTGTCCATATCAACATTTAGTTCTGCAAACCAACTCTTTTGATTTTCTTTGCCTAGCATCACACAGGCTATATGCAGTGCAGCTATTGCAATCTGAAAAAAATATATAATTTATTCAAAAACATGCTAAAATCATAATAAGTAAAGATTTAAGAAAATATTAATTAGATGATTACCTGATAAGGTGGATAAAGTAGGCTAACATCAGTTCTTAGCGAGTCATTTACTATTCTCCATGCATACGTCAATAGCTGATCGTCCTGGCCAATATCTTGGACGAAGAGCAGCAAAGGCCTGTAAGGCTGATACACTATGAGGCAGCAATCTAAATTTTCGAGTAGATAGAATTCACATTCTAAAATATGATTAGTTCTGTAAGGAAACTCTTGTTGTCCGTATGCATAGCCAAACTTATTCTTAATAACTGTTTGACACGTCGTAATCAGTCTGGAGTTTGATATCACCCCAAATTCTTCAACTTTTGAAGCAAGAAATACACAAGTTGGAGCCAGTAACAAGGGATCAATGCATTTTAATGAATTTCTTGCGTAGAACCTCTTGAAATACACCGTAGCCGTCGCAATTACTTGCTGACGAAGTTTCAGTTGTTCTCCCAAAACTTGTATAATGCTGGCGAAGAAATTGAATATTTTCTGGTATTCCTCATCGCTCAAAATGTTTAGGTCATGCTGACGATCCCTAATAAGGTCTGTTTTGTCTAAAATCCATTGTTGATGATGAGAACTTTGCCAGAAATTACCGGCCATAATTAATAAACTGATACTTTGCTATTTGCTCACACTAAATTTGTAGGTGTGATTATAACAATTTTTTTGCGTACATTTCACAAATAATAATCAATCCGAATCGGCTAACGGGCGAACAAACAAGCTCAAGACAAGAAGCAGCTCAAGCAGCGTACAAGTCATTGACATTTGAAGATGTCAGACAGACAGTGACATTAGAGCTGTCATTTTTTGTTTTTAATTTTTTTCTATTATTCATTTAAGGCAAAAGGGTCTGGCATGTACAGTCTTTACATATTAATAAATAAGACAGTGATGCTGAAGAAATTAACGAAGGATGATATTATTACCCTACTCCCTATGACTTTTAGTCACTAAGTGGAAGTGGGATAATATAACTTACACGGACTTCTTACGACAACAACCGAGACCAAACAACGGCTTTACGTGCCTTCTGAAGCACGAAGAAACTCGTGATGTTCTTTCTTTTAACTTGGTCACCTATCCTGACCCGGCAGTATTGTGAAAGTTGCTTAACTGACAAGATCACAAACTGAACGCCTTACCGGCTGCGCCATCATCGAGATAATTACGACTTATTTGGCAATTTTGTCCAAAATATTTATACTCTTCACCTGTTTATTGGTGATTGATTCCTTAATTTGCTATTGAAACCGATCATACCCTGGAAGTTAATTAATCCCTTTCTCATGTTCAAGAAATTGTGAATTTATTTTGTCGAGGTGTTTAGAAGTTTCTTGTATTTTTAGCTGTTTACCGCCATGTACCTATTAAAGCTTACGTTCCTATCAAAGCTACCTTGCCGTGCGATTTACCCGCCTGCCTCACTCTACCACACCCACACCAATTCGTTTAGCAGTGCGTGCCTGCCTGCTACCCTATCGGCTTAAAAATATGAATATGGACATAGGCTTCATTTGACATTTGAAGCCCATAATATTCCCATATATGCAGTGCCGTCCTAGGTCTATTCGGCGCCGGGGTGCGAGGCTTAGCCTGCGCCCTTGTTTTCTTTTACACTGCAGCGTGGCACGCGACCGACGACACACTGCATTATGAAAGGGGTCCTAGTCAACCAAGAAAACACAATACACGTAATTTTGTTATTTAATTTATTTATTTCTCTAAAATACAAAACTAAAATTAAACTTAAATTATATAAATTAAACCCAATTATACAATTAAAAAACAAAACTATTCTCCATTCGAGACATTATGTCCATTTTCTGGAATTGACACTCTAGAAAAGGTACCGGTAGAACGGGGCTATTTGGTAACCGTGGGGTTTTTTGGAAAAAAATAATATTTTTGAACGAACGCAACCTTTTTATTCTTTAACATTTGGTAACTCCATTGAGATAGATAACTATAGAGGTAACTTCGATGTGCAAAATTTTCACACATGTCACTTTCTAAATATGGGTAAATGTTACACAATGTCAAGAACAAATACCACGTCTCGACCTCTCGACATAACACCTCTCATTTTTGTGTTGGATGTAGAACGGTTAGGATAAAAGAAACTAAAATATAAAATCAACAACAATGTATTGTGGATTAAATATTAATCAATCTTAGAGACATTTTATACAATATAAAATAAAATTTCACGATAATGACTCTTATTAAAATTTATGAAACAAACTTCTTCTTCTAACATTAATTTCAACGTAAGTTTAACTTTTAATCGCTGTTTTTAGACACGTATCAATCTGACAAGTCAAGAAAAAGATGCATTGCTGCTTTGGTTCTAATATTTCTTCAGTACTGCAACTACTGCACGATTTAATAACCTGTAACATAAATACTTCATCTTAACTTTGTGGAATACCGAAAATTCATACTAAAATAAAGGAGAATTTTGCGAAGTAAGGAAAAAATATATGAAATAATAAAAAAAATGCAAGTTTTGACACCAAAATCTCAGAAGCGACTCACTTTATGATTTGTGATACTTAGGTACTTCTAGCTTATTTTTATTGTCAGTATTCAAGTTTTCAATAGTGTTCGTGTTATCAAATTTTGATAAGTGGCTGCGATTTCGCGAAGATTTCATTTTTCCTCATTTTTTTGTCACCATCATCATTTTTTTGAGTGTTTCGTCCTTTGGAAATCTAAAATAAATAGAAAATAAACGATAATTTACACTAGGCTGGCTTGATTCTCGTGAGGCCCTTAAAACCTTAAAACTAAATTTAGTATTTTCTACCACGCTCAGTCTACATGCATACGGAATCAGTCCGGGCCGGGAAAAAAAAAACCAAATTCGGCAAGTAATCGACTACACGCGCTCCGTTTTGAATCCGGAGAGAAATTTACTCAGTCGGTCTCTAGCACTTGCGCTGGATAGTCGTCCAGTCGACAATGGAAAGTTTAACTTTAGTTGAAATTGTATGCTTAGCTGTAGCCGTTAAGAGGCCTATTACTTACATCTCGACTGTGATTTTTGCGTAAAATGCCCGTTTTCGCATTTTGTTTTAATTTAGCAGTTGTATTTATCGTTATTATCGAAATAGGATAATAAATTCATGCTTAATATTACAAATGTCCTTTTGCGAGGATAAGCTGAGTTCGGACGGCCGGCGCGTCGCATTTTGAACTAATTTTACAGTTGTATTTCTCGTTTTTATCGAAATAGGATAATTAATTAATTATAAAATATTTATTCATTATGAAGTAAGTAACGATTATTCTGGTATAAATTTTGCTCAATAATATTATCGTAGATAGAAGAAAGTCACGGTTACCTTAAAGCAATTTTCGAAGTTTTTTGGTTTCGAATAAGATTTTTTTTTCTATATAAAATCAATGATATCTAAAAATTCCGAGACCGCTACGCACTTTAAGACTATATAAGTGATAACATTCTATTTTTTTTATTTCATTTGTTTAGAACAGTACTTAGTTCAATCTAGGAGCTCAAAAAAGTGCCTTCCCGCATTTTATGAAAATCTTTCTCTGCAATTTTGGGTTTAATTAAAAATCTTTATTATTGAAATTTTGCATTCACAATGCTATATAGTTGTAGAATAAAATGTTTACTAGAAAAAAAACAACCAGTCTCTGGAAAGCTCGAACGGGATTCGAACCCGTGACCTTTGGATTGCCGGTCCACTGCTCTAACCGCTAAGCTACCTCTCGGAAACCCCAGAAGACTCTTGAATTTTTTTTTTTATCGGGTAAGCGCTTGGTCTTCATCTCACCTTATGGTAAGTGACGATAAGGCCGAAGGTGGAAGCGCGCTTCACCTGGAATCCTCACTGAGGAACTGGCTATCTTATCTCAAACTGCCGAAACACAACAATGCTATAAACATCGTTGTTATGGCGACAGACTTAGATAAGATGGTGGTAGCTAGCCAGGCGGACTTAACAGACCTACCACCAACCAAACCGAGCACACAAAGATGTACCCCCCGCTGGGAATCGAACCCAGGACCTCTAGGTCTGAAACAGGTAGTTTAGCCACTAGACCACACAGGCGGTTAAATTTTATGATTTTTTCTAGTAGTGCTGCAAGCCAGCGGTATTACGTCACTGTGAAGTGTGTGTGCGTGTGTTTTTTTCTAGTAAACATTTTAATTAAAAAGGACAAATTATTACAAAAAGATAAGGAAATAATATTATGGCCGGAACATGGGTCTAAAACAGACTCAGCTACAATCAACAGTCTGGTTGGCATTTGTTAAATCACCCGGACCCTAGTATTTGTCCGGTGCGTCTTATACAATTATTAATACAGGCTTCTCAAAGGAGAAGATCAGAAGTAAACATAGACCAACTGTTTATTTCAGTAACAGGAATAGTTAAGACTGCCACCAGGACTATGTTGTCTGGATGGAAAAGATCCATTTTTAAAGTTGCAAATATAGAAGCACCTCCGGGCAGTATACGTTAAGCAAAATTTACAAAAAGCGAGGCCGCTACGCATTATTCCAAAAGCTATTCGACATTATTCAATAAGTCAAAATTGTTAATGTATTTTGGTTTCCGAGATCCGCAACGTCAAAATTGGCCATTTTACGCAAATATCGCAGTCGAAATGTAATTGGAATAAAAATGGAAACAGAAGAAAGTGAAAAGATATTGGGTTAATCCTTTTCACATAGACCGCATAACGGAATATGAATTCTACAAGTCTTATACAAAAATAAGGTTCTTTTCTGATAAATTCTACGAACACTACTACTACTAGTGTACTAGTAGTAGGGTACTATTATTTATTCTGTGCTACTACTACTATCACCATAATGAGGCGCTCGGAATCAACTACTATTTTGCAGTTTTGCTTGCGCACGCGACGTGACCGACCGCTTCGAGCGTCTGTCATCGACTGGCGCGTGATTCCTCCGGACCGGATAGAGTTGGGCGTTAAAAGCAAAAACACTTAAAAAAGTATACTTTTATACAAAAGTAATAAGTATGCTTTTAGGTTTACACGAATTATGCTTTTCACTTAAAAAAGTGCACGTCCTGCCAACTATGAGATATCTCTAAAACTACTTCAAATACTTCAATACTTCCAGTATTTCAGGCTTTTGCCACAAGAGGCAGCACCGTGTATGCGTATTATTATGCCAACGAAACGCATTGCACACAATTGTACTTATTTTGGTCGGTTTATTGTTAACGATTTTGTTTTGCTTTTGTAAGTCAAAAGTAGTACGTTTTTCAGTGTGAAGCGGTAGGTAAGTGCGTTTTCTTGTGTGGTGTCCGCCGTCTGGTGTGCTTGCTTGTCTCCTTAAATACGAATACGTTACGTGCCTTGGAGATGTGTACATAAAATAATAAAGTTTAAAAATGTTGTGTAAGTATGTATCAGATACTGTGTTAGTGTAAATAGATAACTCATTCAGTGCAGTGTTGTTTAAATAAATGTTGTAATAAAAAAATATGTTTCTAAATCAAGTTAATAAAAAAAAATAAACCATAGTAAATAAAAAAAAACAATTATGTACAAATGGCAACAATAAAAAGTAAAAATTTTTAAATCGTAAGAAAACCACTACCTGTATAAAATTAATGTAAATAAAAGAAATAAAAAAAAATAACGAAAAAATAATAAATAAAAAATAAAATGATTTTTTAAGTACGCCTGGATCACGACACGAGTTTTGTTTCCAGACAGTCCTAAGCCTGTATGTAATTAAAAGTACGAAGGAAAGTTCGTTGATTAAAAATAACATTAACCCTTAACCACCTACCTCCCGTCTCCTAGACGTAAGCAAAACTGTTATTGTAAATAATTCAACTCGAACGCGTCGCTTTTGCCCGTGCGCCTGTGTACCTTTCCCCCGCTCCCCTCAGTACCGCGTAAGCGATTGGAGAGATCACAGGTGCGCGCGTTTGTCTATGGTGAGTAAAATTCTATTATCGAGTGTCTCAGAGACGGGAGGTAGGTGGTTACGTAATTTTTCTGATAGTTATTTTTTTGTTGTTTTAGTGAAAAATGGCATTAAGTAATGCAGTAATTGAGAGGTTGTTAGAACAAGATGTGTCAGAAAACGAAGACTTACCAAACGATGAATGTAGTGATATGGAGAGTAACGTTGGTGAAGATCATGTATTAGTCGACAGTCACGAATCAGAATCTGAAATTGAAGCCGAGGAAGTACCATCGGTATCTGCATCAAGCGGACACCAACCAGCGCAAATTTCGTCATCGATTCCCGCAGAACATGAACATTTTTCATCCGAAGACGACGAGCCCCTATCACAACTAGAATCGCGACCTAGAAAAAAAAATTATTTTGGAAAGAACCGTTTTAGATGGTCTTCTACCCCTCCGTCTGCACGATCCAGAACGTTACAACATAATATTGTTTTGGAAAAAGAAGGTATAAAGCCACCATACAGCAGCGAAGTGAATGCTACATCTTCCCCACTAGATATTTGGCAGTTATTCTTTACAGATGAAATGCTCGAAAAAATTGTACGAAACACGAATGTAAAGATACAACAATTTAGGCCTAACTACCAAAAACAAACATGTGTTCAAGACTTAGATTTGATCGAACTAAAAGCATTTATAGGACTTTTGTTTTTCACCGCAATTTTCAAAGAAAATCGTGAACATTACACGTCATGGTACAGCAGTGACGGTACTGGAAGAGAGATATACCGTTGTATCATAAGTAAGAATCGATTCGAAGTCTTACTGAAGGCTCTTCGTTTTGATGATGCAGAGAGTAGACCAATACGCCGTGAAAACAACCCGGCAGCACCTATTTCTGAACTCTTTGATTCTTTCATCAGACGATGTCAAGCTGTATATACAATAGGAACCTGTGCGTGTATTGATGAAATGCTATTAGCATTTAAAGGCAGGTGCAAATTCAAGATGTATATGCCAAAAAAACCGGCTAAGTACGGTATAAAGATACAGTGTCTTACAGATGCGAGATCAGGTTATTTGCTAAATGCCTATATTTATGTAGGCAAAGATTCTGATGGACAAAATTTGCCTAATGAATACCAACGACTAAAGAAACCTACTCAAGCTGTCATGCGTCTAATTTCTCCAATCGAAGGTTCGAATAGAAATATAACGACAGAGAACTGGTACACTTCTTTAGAGCTCATAAACTTGATGAAGCAGAAAAATCTGACTATTGTAGGTACAATAAGAAAAAATCAAAAGGAAATACCACCAGAATTTCTACCCTCTCGTAATAGGAACGTGGATTCAACTATTTTTGGATTCACAAAGGATATCACCATCTCATCCTTTGTGCCAAAGCTAAATAAAGCAGTGATAACTATGTCAAGCATGCATCACTCACCAACCGTAGATGAAACCACAAAAAAGCCAGAAATAATTCTTCACTACAATAAAACAAAAATCGGAGTAGATTTACTCGATCAAAGATGTTCTAATTACTCCACTGGTCGCCGTACACGAAGGTGGCCATTGGCAGTATTTTACAGATTGTTAGACATTTCGGTATCGAACAGTTACGTTGTGAGCTTGTCTGCCCAACAAACTCCAGTAAGTAGGTTCAAATTCATAAAAAAATTAGCTGAACAACTTTCAAGACCACAAATGCAACGCCGTGAAAATAATGTGAATGTACAGCGCGATATCAAAACCTCTCTACGACGTATCCTTCATCACAACGAGGAACCTACTTCAACATCATGTCCTGGTGGTAGTCAAGATGAAGAGAAGCTGCTAGTTCGTAAAACATGTTCCACCTGTGACCAAAGAAAAAACGCCGAACACAGTATATGTGTTTTGATTGCAAGAAACCAATTTGTCTAGAATGCTCATCAAAGCTTTGCATACACTGCCGTGAAAAACTGTAAGTTCGAGGCCTGCAATTTTGTTAAAATTTGTTTTTTTTAAAGAAGATAAATATTTTATTTTATTTGTTGATTATTTTAATGTTTTAAAATTATTATAAAGAAGTTCCTATTTGATTAAGTTTTTTTTATTGATCTCTTTTTCATTAGATTGTAGTTTCTAAGCTAAAAAATAGGGTTATTAAGAAATTATTGTCATCATTAGGAAAGGTAATTAATATGTGTACGTTTTTTTCTTAGAATAAAGACTTAAATATGTAAATAAACTATTTTTTATTTAAAAAGTCCTGTATTCTACATAAATCTTACAAACAACAGCGATATCTTACTGGCGTCTGAGAGACGGGAGGTAGGTGGTAAAGTAACAAAAACAGGGGGTAGGTGGTTAAGGGTTAATTCTACATGTAATATTTACGTGATTTACGTCGTACAACTTAATATTAAATTTTTGTTTCAATGACAACGAAATACAATTGTGTTAACAACGAAAAATGCAATAAAAAGCTTTACATTTTTCGTTTCAACACAACGTTTTGTAAGTAATAAGCAAAAAAGCAAAAAAGTACAAAAGCATTTTTATAAGCATGTTTTTTGAAAATCGTACAACGAATAAACGTGAAAAAAAAATAAGCACTTTTTCCCATCTCTAGGACCGGACCGGAACGGACGTTTCTTGAGTTCTCGTGTGGTCAGCTCCATACAACTTCATACGATATTGATAGGCCCCGCCCCCCGTGCCGAAAAATAACGGACCGGCTACTCGGAGACGTCCGGAGCATGTTTCGGTTGCTTCCGGGTGAAAATCGGGATCGGAAGGCCCCTGATCACATGTAGTCGATGCAGTAAAAATTCATATATTTATTTGAGCTACGGAATGAATCCGGGGCCGTGTTTTTTCGGGTCCGTGTGATTCCGGATGCATGTAGTCCGAGCCTAACGCTCGAATAGATAGGAAAGGTAAAAAGTACAGGGGCCCAAGTCTGCCAATTTACGAATGGCATAATTGAATCGCAATTGGATCGCATTGTAATTGTTTGACACATTTGGTATTCTTATATGAGTAAGAGAATACCAAATGTATGTGTCAAAGAATTACAATACGATCCAATTGCGATTCAATTATGCCATTCGTAAATTAGCAGACTTGGGCCCCTGGTGGATATAATTCAATTAGATAATTTATTATAAGCTATTCGTTCCATACTAAAACCTAAGTATTTTTGGGGTAAACTTTGCCAAGTACCTACCTGACAATACTGATTACAGGTTATGTTGAAATATTTTTATGAAATTTCCGTATTAAACCAAAAGCACACATATTTAAGACTAGAATTAGAGATTTACAAACATTTATTAGCATTTTGAACAGAAACAAAACAAATATTGCATGGTAAATTGCTAATAATCATCATGAAACCAGATTAACAAAACTTACGTAAGAAACGATATTCCAGACACTTGCCACTCACTTCTATTACTGCAATGTTTAACTGAACAACTCATTGTTCAATTAAGCCCAACGGAATAATAAGTACATACACCTAAAATATACACTTAATCAACTAAAAAAACAAATAATTATTTGGTAGGTAAAATAACAAAAACTTTACGGCAGCTTAGGCGGCGTCACTACTATACCGCAAAACTTACGGTTCCCTAACCAATGGAGATACAGTGCCGCTTGTGGCACTCTATACACTTTGTTCCGTCGGGGGAAGTGTGAGATGTTGATGATGATGGAGGGTTCCATGTGATAGTAAATAACGACTGCGTATCTCTTAAAGTGATGTTGTATATTTACAGTGACTACATTGTAACTAACTAACTTATTATCTAAACCTTACAAGACTATTTATACAGTACTACTATGTAGATGTTGGAGGGAGGATGCCGTGACATATCTTTACCGGATCTGCACGCGTTTAGGAATGTGCTTACAAACTCTTTAACCGATACGTGATGATAATAAATTATGTGGCGACTCAGGCCGCCACAGTACTCCCCCTCTTGAAAAAGGGAATGAAAAAACCATTAGGTCTTCAGCTTGGAGATGCCAGTGGTGCTCTAATCCACGTTAAGTCGTGATGAGCGTGCTCAAGTCTTCATTGACAAAACGAGCGTTCTCCAGTCTACGTGACTCGAGACGAGCGTGTGCTACCATGTCTGCTGTGAGTCGAGACGTGTGGAGTGCGACGGTACTTATTTTGACCGCCGAGTGATGCCGAGGATCCAGGAAGCGATACGTTGCTGCGATGGAACCTTGAGGCAGGCTGGCTTGCTGAATGCTGCTAAGAGAGCTGTTTCCTTGTATTTGAACAAAATACTTATTATAGTATACCTTTTAAAAAACCATCGGTCGTTTTACATTTACGTACACGAATATTTTTTATAATTCCTCTCAACATCATAATATTGTTACTAATATTATTTTTAAATCACGTTATACCAAGACTATATTATACACACAAATTAAGTGGCATAGACAAGTACAACTTTAAATTATGCATTACATGTTAATAATAAATTGAACTATTAGACTTAATAAAATACATAATAACAAAACATAAAAATTAGAATTGACTAGGATTAAACATTAAGTACATAGAGATAAGACATGTTGCATTCAGTATACATGCTTAATATAGGGAAATAAGTGCCTAGCTAAAAAAAATATTATTAAAATTGACAAAAATCTTATTATTACATTAGTTACCCTAACATGGTTTGTGCTTATTTATTCTACTGTATTTTTATTGCACAATCAAAGCATTTTAAACTTGTTGAATATCTTCGTTTTGAGTACGACTTCATTATAGCTTCATAATTATCCTCAGACTGGCGTATTCCTTGGCTCTTTATCAGATAACCGGAGAAATCAATTCGCCTGGAGGTACGAGTAGGAGCAATTAGGCGTCTTATGAAGTGTAATAATATCTCATAAAACCATCGACTGGTAAAATAATGCTTCTAAATATCTCTTCCCGTAATTATAAATAACATACCTCAAACCACTTTGTCAGTCGGTAAAAGTGAGGCGGTTAAACGGGTGAATACTCGTTGTATACATATTATGCTTATTTTCCTTTGTTTCATTTTTCATTATCGTGATGAATAAGTGACTTATTGTGTTCTTTCTGCAGTGAACTTGACCTTGCGCAAGCGTAGAGTAAACGGCGAAAAGTGCTGCGTCGGAAATTCTTGCGCGTTCGCTGCGCTGCACAATTTATGACATAATGTGTGCAGTTATGAAATCGTTAGTTTATTTTATTTCACATTGTTTTTTCTGGGTACCTTATTTCTTTGCCTTGGTCGATGAAACGTTCTTGTTACGATGTGCCGGAAAGGAAGCCAAAGTTGTGAGTTGTGAGAGCCAAGAATGATGTTAAATGACGTAGTCGCAGCTCGAAGTGGCACGGCGTAGTGATTTTATCTTGAAGATTTTGTTGTGTCCGTAGCTGAATAGATGTTGCTGCCATGGTTGATGTGTAGATATTACAAATGACTCACGTGTTTTTTTTGGGTACTCCATTGGAAGGTTGCTTGTTGCTTGAGCGGGGTCACCAGTGTTCCGTCGTGCGAAGTGTGAGACGTTGTGATGATGGAGTTCCATGGCGATGGTAGGTAACGACTGCGTCTCTTAAAGTGATGTTGTATATTTACAGTGACTACATTGTAACTAACTAACTTATTATCTAAACCTTACAAGACTATTTATACAGTACTACTATGTAGATGTTGGAGGGAGGATGCCGTGACATATCTTTACCGGATCTGCACGCGTTTAGGAATGTGCTTACAAACTCTTTAACCGATACGTGATGATAATAAATTATGTGGCGACTCAGGCCGCAACACACTTCCTAAAAATTAAAGGAAAAATAAATATTCAAATTTTATCCCTACTTTTTTACCAAATAGCCCCCTTCTACGGTACCTATACTTACTTTCTTCAAAATAGTGAAGATTTTTTGATGAACCTTCTAAAAATTATACTTTTATTTTAACATGAAAAAGAACATGACACACCCAATTGACTGAACTTACCAGGTCGAAATAAAGAACCAATCGGAGAAGTTAGCTTTTTAATATTTTCATTTTCTCCAGTTTACTTTTTCTGTTTTGAGCACCCGATGGTTTCTTTTTACCATCCCCTAATTCGGCCATCTACAATAAAATCAACTTTTAATTGTTCTTTCATTATTCTAAATAAAGTAGATTATTTTGTATCAATCACTAACATTAAGGATTTGTATTTTTGCGATTATAAGCAATTAAACAATCATGACTCTCTCTCTCATAAACAAATACATATATAAAATTGTTCACCAACCCAGATTCGAACCAGGCAGGACCATTCGTTCCAACACGATGGCGTCAATGATGTATTTTTCTAGCTAGGTATGAGTACTTTTAGGTATCGGTATTATACCTATGTATTGTATTTTAATTTCAACTGACGAGTTCTCGAGTGGAAACCACTGTCCACGAACGAACGAACGTACGTAGCTTCGTACGCCCCTCCAGACCACCGCTGGACCGACGAACAGGTAGTCTGTAGGCGCCTAGGTATTAGTTGGATGAGGATGGTCGAGAACTGCGTGCTACCTAATACTTAAAAAATAATAATGACTTACCTTGATATTTTTTCTCTTATTTATGATGAAGAAATTCCATTTAGTCCATGCACTTAAAATAATTACAACTTACACTATGGTTACACTACACATTGTACAAAATCTCAATAAATTAATGAATTTCTCCACTAGACCTTCCGTGCTAATTCGGCGGTTGTCGCAAATGAAATGAGCTAACGAATTTAATTAATTTTAAAGAAGAAGTCAGATTAATCACTGACCGACACGCACAGATGCCGCGCCGCGCGCCCATTTCAAATGAACTTACACTTTATTGACTTAGGGTGGATTCGACCAAACTGGAATAAGGTCTTATACCTAGATCAAACGCCGAATTTGTAAACTAATCTCGGAGTAAGTCTTATTCCAGTTTGGTCGAATCCAGCCTTAGAGATCAATTTGCTTCAAGTGCGGGCGACCGGGCGTCAATGTGTCAAAGGTACACTTTCTTTGGATAAAAGATTTGCCGCGCGCGTGTTGTATTAAATAAAATAGTTATTTGTGTAGTAATAAGATAAGAGTCATGTTAGCTTGCACATCATGAGCGGTATGACAATTGCCGAAAGCGTAATAAAAGTAAAACCGTAAGGCTGATTTCACAGTCACGCGTTTGATCAGCGCCGGCCACACGCGCGCGCTTGCAATTATTACACTACATAGTCAGTACTTACCCGTGGTACTACTAACTAATCAATTTAATATTCCCTAGAAACATATTTAGAGGCATGCATAAGCTTGAAAAATCGAGTGTTTTAGAACCTTTTTTTGTTTTTTGTTTATGTTTTTCTTTTGTTTTTTTTTGTTTGTCTTTAGTTTTTGATTTTCTTTTGTTTTTTTTTGTTTTATACTTTCACAGCTAACCAGTATCTACATTTTAGAAAAATGTTCTATAACACTAGCTCGATTTTTCAAGCTTATGCATACCTCGAAATACGTTTGTACGGAATATTAAATTGATTAGTAGTACCACGGGTAATGTAAAATCTCCCGTGGTACTACCAGACAGGCTAGTATTAGTACCATGGGCAAAAAAAATCTCCCGTGGTCCTACCAGTGTAGGACCACCGGTAGTACCACGGGTAAGTACTGAACATAGTAGTTGCGCGTTTCAACTGCGTGCGTTACTATGAAACGCAACTACTATTATTTATGCGCTTGCAATTACACTAGAATAGTAGTTGCTTTTCATAGTCATCACGCAGTTCAAACGCGCAACTACTATGTAATGTAGCGTGCGCGTGTGGCAGGCGCTGGTCAAACGCGTGACTGTGAAACCAGCCTAACGCCTTTAGCACACCGACGCCACAGTATAAATATTAGCTCATATCATAGAGTAACTTTATATATACTGAAATAGAGACCTATCTTTGCCTTTGGAAGGGGAAACGCATAACTAGCGCCGCCTGGACTTAAAAGTAGGAACTATTACATCGATATATATAACGTGTACTAGGTAGGTACCTACTATAGAACGGTGGTAGTACTATTGGTACTATTACAAGAGGGTAATGTTTAGGGATATTTAATGATAAACATGTTCATTATTTTACTTTGTTTATTTATAAATAATAATCAGTTAACATTTTACAAAAAATAGTGAAATAGATCAAGTCAAAGGCAATTAAATACTATGTAAGAAAAAGAGGAATTAATGTTGGAAATGGACTCATACCAACTTTAGTTTGAGTTCTTATTAGATGGATGTTTCTCAAAAACTAAAAAAATAGAAGCAACACGAGAGAAAACAATTCGGAAATGTTGTTAGACAGTTTTCAGACGAAAACTGTATTTTTATGTAAAACTGCTTAAAACGGTTTTAGATCAATGATAAAAAATACTATTATGAAAGTGTTGTTTTCAATTAATATACACTGTTTAAATAGAGCGTTTAAAAAAACACGGTGTCTCACGCAAACTTTAACATAAGTGCATTGCCAGGTTTATTCACTTTATAGTGAATAAACCTTGCAACTATGCCTAGGGAAAAAACAGAGATATAAATAGTTGAAATCATTTTTAACTTAACTAAATAGATATTGTGTAGTAAATTTCGAATAGCATTAATTCTTTTCTTTTCTTCATTAATTTTTTTGTGCAGTTCCTCTTCTTTACTTGTGAGCAATACTCGACGAGTATTTTTCTTTACAGCTCTACCTCCTCCTATAAAAACAAAAAACAATCATTTAACACAGAAACAACATCTCTTATTTTGTAAACAGGATGTTTTCCTTACTTACAAAGCATTATTGTTTTGTAAACAGGATGTTTTCCTTACTTACAAAGCATTATTGCTTTACAATAAAAGCAATAAATAACCGGCTACATTTTTCTTCTATGGTCTATTTTATACACAGCATGATATTTAGCAGGACTAACCTTGCTTTTGCTGGATACTTTTTACTACGACGCGAGGATTTGAAGGCGGCACTTGCTCGTGTATAGCTTCCACATCTGAAATTATTTGTACATTTGTTATCATTATTAAACAGAGGCAGTTCAGACAACTGCGGGTCTATATAAAAAATATGGATATGGACATGGGCTTCATTTGGCATTTGAAGCCCATGTCCATATTCATATTTTTTAGCCGATAGGGTAGCTGGTCTAGTCCGTATCTTGTTTTGTTCTCTTAACATCTTAGCCTGGATGTAATTTTAAATATTTTTCTAGTCACTAGATAATGTGACTTTATATTTAATATTAAGTCATACTATCTCAGAGCAACATTTTTGGACATAAGGACTTTTAGAATTCGGCCCTTCAATTGTAAAGTGTATTCTGTAACAACCGTTTCAACTGTGAGAAAGAGGTTGGTATTAAAGAAAAATTGCATTATTTTCTACATTCCTAGAAGCGCATCAGAAGCCCGTTATTGTCAGTGCGTTATTTAGAAGCGGCGCTCATATTATTATATGCTTTAAAGGTAAGTACATTATAATGTCATAAATAATACTCACTAAGAATTTGCTGGACACTCTCCATATCGACTGGCAGATTTGGAAGCAGCACCTCTTTATTCGCCAAACCTTCTGGATCTAAAAAATATGTTTTTTTTATTTATTTTAATATGAAAGATGTAATGAGATTTCAAATTTTTATCAGTAAGCTAAAAATGATTTTTCTAAGTAGGTTGATTAGTTAGTAGTATGGCCTTATTTAAAAAAAAACAATTTGTATACCTAATGTGATTATAAAAATTATAATTACTTTACACATTGACTGCCATAAAACTCAGACACTGTAGAAATTTAATTGTTCACCTGTGTCTGTCATGCATGACGCACAAATACTTAAAATCCTCAGATAGTCAAAACGTTGCCGGTTCAAATCACACCTGATTCTGAGGTAAGCATTTTAAGTTTTGTTATTTAAGCGGAAGGTTTTAAAATTAATAAAATACTGACCAACATTATCTTTCTGCATGACATTTTTTTCACTGCTTATTATTATGGAAGATGTATGCGCCGATGTAAACAAATGTAAACCAGAATCTGAAACAACATAAATTAATATTAATTAAAAGCGCAAATACATATCTTATTATTTCGTACTTAACAAAGACCAGAGTTTTGAATTATATTGGTGTTTACAAGTCGAAATATAAGAGTGGCAATGAATTTCTTTCTTAGTCTTCACAGGATTCTAGAAAGAAGAATGCGGTGCAGTGGATCATACATAATGCATTACATACTATTATTTAAAATATATATATATTTTTAATAAGAACCACCATTATGATTAGACTTTCTTTCAAATGAAGTTATAAAGTTTAAAATTGTATAAGGTTTATCAATTTAATTTAAAGCAAAGCAAAGATGTTCAGGAGTATGTTGGTAAATAAGGTGCAATTTCACTTATGATTTCCAGGTAAAAGGGAAACAAAATTAATGAAATGGGAAACACAGATATCAAAAGATAATTCCATTATTTGGCTTTGCAAGTAAAATATTAAAAGCATGAAGTAGGTAGGTATTGTATTATCTTTGGCACTACATTATGACATATGAAGTGTTTAAAAGTTGTTGCATTAACCGAATTAGGTTATCCTTTTTAGCTGTATAAGTATACTGCTTAAATAACCTTGAATCATTAATAACAATCTTAAAAGTATTATAAAAATCAGGTACCTGCAGATGTTGATGGTTTTGTCTGGTTGGAAACTTGTTGCATTGGTTTTCTTTCCACAAATATTGGTTTCATTGTTGATAAAACATCTAAAACAAAGAATTCACATAAAGTCAAGATACACTAATAAGACATATTTGAATTCTTAGGCGGAGTTGCACCATATAATAACTTAAACAATAACTTTGATGGAAACCATGGATTTTTGTATGGGATTGACATTTGTTATTATCAAAGTTATTGCCTATTGGTAAAGTTATATGGTGCAACTCTCCCTTTAGTTAATCAATGTGTAACCTCTTGAGCACCGTAAAACCAGACACAATTAAAAATCTATTGTTTCGCGACCGCCGGCGGTCTTATGATCCTTGACCGGTTATGCAAGATTTAGGGGCCGTATTACAGAACAATGCTCAGTGATCAATCAAGGATCAATGAGTGATCAAACAGGGTCACAAAAACCTATTCATAAACAGTACTTGAGTGGCCACCGGCGCTATGCGTCCCTTAAAATGAACGCATAGCTAAGGTAGCCAGGCTTGTCATACGAAACTTAAAAATGTCTTACTTCGCATAGCATTTCTACTTTGCTTAGACAAGTAATGTTTGTGAAACGGGTGTGAGCATCAGTCTGTAATACGGACCATGGACTAGTAACAAAACTTGACAGAAGTTGACTTTCGCAAGCAATTTTATTTGTAGTTAACAGAGTAGAAAACCTAAACTCTGCTTATATGTCCAGCTTATAAAATTTAAATTTCAACCGCCTCTGTGGTCTAGTGGCTAAGCTACCTGTTTCAGACCCAGAGGTCCCGGGTTTGATTCCCAGCGGGGGGTACATCTTTGTGTGCTCGGTTTGGTTGGTGGTAGGGCTGTTAAGTCCGCCTGGCTAGCTACCACCATCTTATCTAAGTCTGTCGCCATAACAACGATGTTTATAGCATTGTTGTGTTCCGGCAGTTTGAGATAAGATAGCCAGTTCCTTAGTGGTTGAGGATTCCGGGTGTAGCGCGCTTCCACCTTCGGCCTTATTGTCACTTACCATCAGGTGAGATGAAGGCCAAGCGCTAGCCCGTTGCCAATTAAAAAAAAAAAAAAAAATACTACAAGTCTTTTGTGATAAGTTAAATATATTTTTTTACAAACCTGGCATATTTAATGTTGGCACTGCAACATTGCTGATATTAGAGCGGCATTTATATTTATCCTCAAAGTGCAAGGTGGCACACACGGCGGTGCTTGTATATGCCCTTATTTTCTAGGCCCAAGATATCACCACCAATTGCATACAGCCATGTATTATACCGTTCTCCATCTTTTTCTGGGTTTGGAAACAAATGAAGGACTTCACGGGAGCCTAAAATAAACAAAATTTTTTTATTTGAAAAAGGCCAACTAAAAAGGAGCAAATTTTATACTTCATTTGTGAGTGACAAGAATCTTACTTAACATACAATTTTCGCGAGGAAAATAATAGTATAGAGGTAAGTTAAGTAGGGAGGTAAGGTA
Organism: Scoparia ambigualis; assembly: GCA_963921215.1. NCBI lineage: Eukaryota > Metazoa > Arthropoda > Insecta > Lepidoptera > Crambidae > Scoparia > Scoparia ambigualis. The sequence goes on from OY992503.1 coordinate 17,156,455, forward strand.
AGTTTAGATCTATATTGATAACCGAATTAGATAATCAATTGCCTGGAGGAGCCACAACCACTAGGTGATTAATACAAAATGGGCTTGTGGTTTCTTGAATGAATCTTGTAGTTCTTAATTAGTTTGTTTAGGTGAATGATAGTGTGTGCATAGTTTGCTTCCTAATTGCTTTATTTTAGTTTTTGCATGTCGTGGCAACCTCTAATTAAGACAGCGCTTTAGAATGTAACCCAATATCTGTTGTTTTATAAATGTACATGGTGTTTGTTTTGTTGGTTGTCCTTAGATAAATAAATAAATATGGTATTTAGCTGTCAAAACTGGTTATTCTGATGGCTTTGTATGCAGTAAAGTAAATCGTACATTACCTTCTCTTGCTTTGCATCCAGGAACGCAGCAGTGTTTGTCTGAAGACATTGTAGCGTGATTCAAATTGAGGATAAATAAATTTAACAACACGAGTCCTGTCTCAAAAACACCGAGTCTTATTCAAACACAACACAACGAGTCCTGTCTCAAAAACACCGAGTCCTATCTCAAACACACGTACACTCACAAGTCCTGAATTCAGAGTACACAGTCGTATGTAGATTAACCGGAGGAACAAAACAACTCAACGGAAAAACACAAGAAATCACTAAACAAAATAAAAATATCACAAATAACCTGCGTAAGCGACGAAGGCATCAGCGGACATTTTGGATTAGTGTTGCCAATATAAATCGAGGAAAAGGTTACCAACCTATTTCTACTACTGCTTTAGTACACAACGAACTTATAATAATCAGAACAAAATGAAATACAATAATAAAATTTCTTAACCATAATCTTACCTATAAATTAAAATTTAGAACACATTTTTCCGTTTTGCTGTGAAAGTTAGTTAAACAAGTAATATAAGTTTTCGTAAAATCTACTACACTAGTATTAATAAAGCTAGCATTGCAAGAATATTTGTTCCTTTGAAACTGGATTTGGCGACATCTATCCAAGCTTAAATGAACTACTTGCTATGATTACTGCCCTCTGAAGCTTTAGGTAGAAAACACTTCATATTATCCGATAAAGTAAAAAAGTACCATCTTAATATACAACTTTAGGAATTTCATATACTTTTAAATTTTGCATCATTTTACATACTGATTTCTTGGTTGTTTGTACTAAGATTGAGCGCCCTGGCTCATATTCATTCATACTGTGCCGACGCTCCGCCGCGAACCGCGGTAGCGAAATTGCGGTAATTTGTCTACACCTCAGTCTACACTCATCAAAATGTATCGCGTATGTTGCGTCTCGCTCTATCGTCTGTGACTACCTATAATTGCGTCTCAATTTGTAAAGTATCGCTGATACTCGCGTCGCGATACTTGTTTCACACGGACGCCGGTGTACCGTATTCGTTTCGCCACTCGGAGAGAAACGACGTGGTTTGTCTTTTTGGACAGAATATCGCCGCGAAACAAGATGGCGGAAGCAGAAAGTGAGAAAATTATTAATGAAATTCGAAATTATCCAGAAATATATCTCATAGGGCAAATAGATTATAGGAAATTATATAAAAAAAAAGTAGCATGGCGAAAAATTACTTCTTTCTTTTTTGATTAATTTCAAGAACCCATATTCTTCGTCTTTTTCATAATGTCGATACAAGAAGTAATAGTTCTTCTTCTTCAGATTCGGAAAGAAATCAGTCTGGCTCAGACGAATTATTATTATTGCATTCGAATGAGTTGAAAATATTACAAGCGATATTCGAGTAGGTGTGAAAACGACCGCTAGAATTACGCTTGTTTTCCGCATTTTCGTGTTCGCTAAGTTTTCGCTATAGCGGTTCGCTTCGTCAGTGTGCTAAAGGCGTAAGTAGTAACTATTACTTAGTCTGTGGTAAAACAATGATTATTGTTGATGACTATTTTTTTTTATATTTAATTTTGCGCATACGTATTTGTCGTAACAAGTCTAAGAAACTGTGCAATGGCGTCAAGTTCAATGAAATATCTAAATATTCAGCGCTCGGCAGGCGCCCGGGTGCACCGCACCCCTTGCACCCACGGGTAAAGACGGCCCTGCATGGACAAAATATGGGCTTCAAATGACAAATGAAGCCCATGTCCATATTCATATTTTTAGTCGATAGACCCGCCAGCGGTCCCATTCTCCATTTTACCGGGCTAAGCCTTGTTCGCACGTCTAGTGCGAACAAGGCTACTACAACTGCTGCTGCTACAACTAAGTGGGTACCTATATTTGTAGGGTAGCGAGCGAGTTAAGTATCTACATCTACAATGCTTTGCCACTTTGCATAATTTAAACAATTTTTAGAATAATTAAACTAGCGAAGTAATGTACTAGGTACACGAATAAATTACTCGCCCAATGCGAACTAGACTTTTGCGTAAGCTAAAGGCCCCAATACACATTGGCGTATGTTGGCCTAACGCAGGCCATCGCCAATGTGTACTAGGGGGTCATTGGTGTAAGTATGGCCGTCGTTGGCGGACATTGGCCCATCGTGACGGGCAATTAGAAAATTGACGGTTTTTTAGGCACACTTCAAAGGAATCGTGGCGTATGTTGGCCTGTGGTGTTCACACAATGGACGGGCCAATGTTAAGTTCGTCACCAACTGCTGACCGGGATAGTGCACTTTTTGTTGCGTACTAACTATAGCAAGTAAATACTTGAAAATCTTTTTCTGTGTAGTTGTTACTTATCATTAAAATAATACTAACAACCCATCTCTTTCCTTGGGTGTCGTAAAGGCGACTAACGGACTACAGACTGCATATATATCCGACAACATATGGTATAACGATAGGTTCATCTAAATCATACTACCAACACCTTTCTTCCCTTGGGTGTCGTAAAAGGTGACTAATGGACTAAAGACTGTACATACATCCAACAACATAGAGCGGCGATGGGCTCATCAAAATAATACTACCAACTCCTCTCTTCCCTTCGGTGTCGTAATAGGCGACTAACGGACTAAAGACTGCACATACATTCAACAGCATAAAGCGGCGATGGGCTCATCAAAGTAATACTACCAACCCCTCTCTTCCCTTGGGTGTCGTAAAAGCGACTAACGGGCTAAAGGCTCACCACCTAAGCACATGTGCAGACTGTGCAGTTGTTTCTCGCTTAAGCGTGGACTGTGTGGGCGTGGTATATAAATAAATATAATAAGCAGTATATAAATAAATAGCCGCGGCCGTAATCACGCGTCCATCGCAAGTGGTCCGCCAGGCAGCAATGAGCCATGCGCCAATGTTTGAACGCCAAGTGATCGTGGCCTACAGTGGTCTATAATTATTGGCTATTTGACAGTTGTAACAATAAAATATGAAATATGTCGGAAATGGTAGTTTATGATATAACGATAATTATCCAATAGTTTTTTTTTATTAAGATAATTTGTAAATATTTTATTTTTACAAAATAAATTTTCGATTTTTTATCAGTGGATTACAAGAGCAGAATCACGGGCGGCAAGGGGCGGCCATGTTTGAGCTTCATGTGACATCACATTTCACAAAATTATCAAAAAGTATCTGTCAGGTTTCAAGAAAAGTTTCTATATTTATTGAAATGTGACGTCACAGAGCAAAATGTCACGTGACCAACCGTTTTCGCACATAATTTGAAATCAATAAAGAAAATTATGTTTTTATCTATTAAATAAAGCTTTTTCGAGAAAGAAAGTATTGTACGAGGTATAACATAAGGGTTTATAATTTTTAAAGAACTTTTTCGAAAACTGTCAAGTAGCCAGGCGTTGGCCTGTATTTGCATTGGACCAACGTACGCCAATGTGTCCTGGGGCCATAACATATTTTGCATTGTATGGGTATGGCATCGAAGCCGATAAAGTTACTGCTGCCGCTGCTTTGATTTCATCTCTTTCCCTGGAAAGGGAAATCCGACAAATATTATCGTGTCCATTTCGCCTTTAAGTCGTATAAATCGGACAAAATACCTGTGTTTGTTTTGTTAATATTGTCATGAGTAAACTACCTACGTACCTTTTTTTTTTTTTTTTTTTTTTTTTTTCCCAGGGGAATGCGTTACGCATACCGGGGCCTTGAAGAGGCACCCGGTTATGTGGGACTCGCCCGTCCGCCTTTCCGCCCCCACTGACAAGGAGAGAAGCTCCAAGTCAGCTGCCAGGTAGGACCCGGCTGGGAGGGCGAGACGGAGGGGGATACCCACTAAACCCCTGGGGGACAAACAATCCGACAGCATAAGGCTGAGGTGGAACACGGTACCGACCGATAGGCATTGAACCGCGAAAGACTACCTACGTACCTACTACAACCCTCTTTGTAGAAGATTTTTGTACTACTGAGCTGGGTACACTGGGGCTGGGGAGTCGGCATCAGTTGCCGTGTCCCCAGCCAAGTGGCTAAGCGGTTATAGGGTTAAACTCGTTATGAGAATCCTTCAACATCTATTGCATATCGTGATCGCATCGCAATACCTTTGAATTTCAAGTAACTACTACTTGAAATTCAAAGGTAAGTAAGTAGGTACATAGCTTCGGTAGTTTGATTATTTGAAAATTTGTTTTAATTAGGCAAACTAGCAAAGCAATGTACGTACTTGAAAGGTATTGCGTTGGCGTTGCGGGCGATTGATGTTTTCGGGTAGAAGTTAGACAACTAGCCACCAGTTTTGATTTTTAACGCTATAGTTAATTCCTTTTGACGTGACAACGTCTTAAATTAGGTTGCGGCTGGGAGTCACTTATGAAAAAGTGTAACGCTCGGTAACGTTACGATGAGTCACCGAACGAGAGAGAGGCCCGCCGAATGCCTTGCGTCTCTCTCCCACTCAACTATGTTTTAAATATAATTCTTTGTTTAAATAAATGTTTTAAATTGTTACTATTATTTCATCCTTCTTCCTACTATACGAATGAATATTCACATTAAAATTATTTTACCACTCAAAGTCGTTGTCACGTAAAACTTTCGCCCGTATACCGACTTTACAGGCAACCAATTTTTTTTTATCGATCAAGCTATTGCTAACTCGTTGTAAAAACCAGTTCATAGTTTTGTTTGATCCCCTTAGATAAGAAATACCTACCTATTTAAAGTGATCAAACAAAATTAGAACAAAAAAACCATTAGAACAAAAAAAATGCGTAATTAGTGGTCATCATTTTATTCGATTATTGCCGTTATGTTCGTATTGCCTTTTAACCCAAAAGGTCGGCAATTGTGTATTCTTTTAGAACGTCGTTGAAGACAACGAAAAGTTCCTCGCTTAGAACCTGGCTCACGTTCTCCATTTCGTTTTGAATCGTCTCTTGAGTGATAGATTGAATATAAGAGTTAATGAATGAGTTGATCAAGTTAGATCCGGTCATGCCCTCGATCACAATCTGAAAAAAAAAAAGTTTTAGATGCTGCTGGAAACACTCATTTTTGTTGTAACAGGTCAAGGATCATAAGACCGCCGGCGGTCGCGAAACAATTTATTTTCAATTCTGTCTGGTTTTACGGTGCTCAAGGTGTTAATACTTATTTACTTTAATGAGCAGGAGCTAAACAATCCTTGGCCCAACCGTTTATTTAGCTGTACATATGCGACTTAAACTCCACTTTAAAAAGTTTAAAATCGCATAACCGCATTAATTGTTGAATACCTATCAATTTTGTAGTAATTTATTTATTACAAGCGGCCGCTCGCGGTTTCACTCGTGGGGTTCCCGTTCCCTTAGGAATATCGGGATAAAAAGTATCCTATGTGTTAATCCAGGTTATAAACTATCTGTAAGCCAAATTTCATCCAAATCCATTCAGTAGTTTTTACGTGAAAGAGTAACAAACATCCATACATACGTTCCCGTGGGATTTTTTTTTAATTAATGGTTTATACAACGGGTCGCTTCACAATTTACAACAATTGATTTACATTAAAAACATCGTTAGTTTGACATGAGCGGCCTTCTTGGTATAAACACAACATGCAAACTGAACTAGGCGCACTCAACATTATGTATCCTCACGTCGTAGCCCTTTTGGGATAAGAGGAGAGGTAATAACTAAATAGGTACATAATATCGAGATAAAAAGTATTCTATGTGTTAATCCAGGTTATAAAGTATCTTATGCCGAATTTCATCCAAATCCATTCAGTAGTTTTTACGTAAAAGTGTAACAAATATCCATTCTTACAAACATTCGCGTTTATAATATTAGTAGGATAGGATTAAAAGAATACTGCCAACCTAATCTTCTCTTGGGTGTCGTAAAAGGTGACTAAGGGACTGGAGACTGCACAGACATCCATCAGCATACCGGCTATGGGCTCACGCTCACCACCTATTACGCTAAACACATGTGCAGTTATTATTTGGTCAAACATGGAAGTGGCAGTGCATTTCTCTTGTGGTCCTCATTGCCTAGTCTCTGACTTACTCTTTGCGTAATAGTCGTGAGTAGTAGCAGTATCTAATCCTATTATTATTATAAACGCGAAAGTTTGTAAGCATGTATGGATATTTGTTACTCTTTCACGTAAAAACTACTGAATGAATTTAGATGAAATTCGGCATTCAGATAGTTTATAACCTGGATTAACACATAGGATACTTTTCATCCCGATATTCCTACGGGAAAGTATGGATGGATGTTTGTTACTCTTTCACGTAAAAACTACAGAATGGATTTGGATGAAATTCGGCATACAGATAATAAGCAAAAATATATCAATAATAAGAAAAAAGTATCCTATGTGTTAATTCATAACCTGGATTAACACATAGGATACTTTTTATCTCGATATTCCCACGGGAACGGGAACCACGCGGGTGAAACCGAGAGTGGCCGCTTGTATTTTATAAAGTTGAAAGTTTGTATGGGATACCGAAATGTGTAATTTAAACCCTCCCGCAAAATGGCCGCGTACGCACTATAAATACTTACGTCAACTTTTTTTATTATCAAAATTGACTTACGAAAGTGTCGTGGATGTCGATTACTATGTCCAGCTCCCTCAGGAACAGTTGACCGCCAATGATGTTGGTGCCCAGTCTCAGGTCGATGCTGGTCACGATGCGATTCGCGAACACCCTGCATCCATAATGTGTCTTATCTTATCCGTATCTTATTTTAGTATAACCTGCCGAGGTCTCCCTAGCACGTTGACCCATTGAGAAACGATAGGTAATGTAAATAAATCAAGTAACATATAAAGGTCAGAAGTTCAAGTCCAGACTTCAGGCAAATTGTAAGAGCCACTGGATTAGTTACTTTTTTGGTGCTTTACCTTCAACAAGTTGCATCTTTTTTTCTTTTATATAGGAAGGAGGCAAACGAGCAGGCGGGTCACCGGTCACCTGATGGAGAGTAGGTAATCACCGCCGCCAATGGACAAAATGGGCAAAACCAGAGGCGTCGCAGATGCGTTGCCGACCTTTGAGAAAGGAATAGGGTTAAGGAAGGAATAGGAATTGTGGGGGGGGGGGGGGGGGGAAGGGGTCTCCTCTCACTGGCCGGACGAAACACAACAGCACCAAGTGCCATTATTTCAGGCCGAATATTCGTGAGAGATGGATATCAACCATACCAAGTCAACATAGATTCTGAAACGCACTCAATTGTTCTGGCGTTGCCAACTCTGAGGCACCAGGTTTAATTCCCGGTTTTGTTAGTTTAGAAATAGCAGTCATTCTATGTTGTCTCACACGTAACTAGAGATGTTTTATTTTTACCTGAAGTTACCGCCAGCTCTGTGATTAATTATAGCGATCGCTGCATGGGCATCGTATCTTCCTGAAACACATAGAACATAATGATGATAAAGAAGGGTAACGCCTTTCTAATGTCGGAAACTTTTCTTAGAAAATAGGTAAAATAGGTTGAGGTGCCTCGTTTACATCCCAACTCTGATCATTGTTGATCGAAGAATAAAATATTGTCGACGGAAGCGTCTGCCACTAAGAGGTCTGATAATCTTTTACGGGTGCCTTATTTATTTTATTTATTTATTTATTAACGAACAGCAAACAGTTACATTACAACTTATAAAATAAAAATAAATTAAAATATAAATACTTATTAACAGTAATGGAACCTACAACGCTATTATTCTCAGAGTAATACAAATTGTTATTAAACGCTATTATGAATAGATGGCATAGATATAGGTTTACTAACGATTGCTATACAAAATCCTCTGTGAAATATTTCTTACTGGGTTCTTACCTGTCACAGTGATCCTGGGAATAGTGACCTTAACACCCAGAGACAGGCGAAGTGCGTTGAAGGTGACGTCATCAACCAAATACCATTGCAACCCTTCTCCTCTTATGTCCCTGATGTCAGCTGAGGCACGCACTCTGCAAAAGTATTTGGTAAAGCCAAAAAAACATTATTAAAATTGTATTTCATAAATTGTTAAATCAACTTGAGAAACTTAGTTTTAAATTTTTTGACTATATTTATTATGCTAGGACAGAATAACATAACTAATTTGAGGAGCAAGCCACTAGAGAATATTCGTGGTTTCTACAAGTGCTATATTTTCACATCAGAAAGTTGATTAAAAAGGATGAGATGATAAATCGCAATGTTGCAGAATATCTCTGAACTCACCCAACAGCTGTGTACAGGAACGGCCCAACGTGGTCTATGATGAGGGGGTCTAGAGGGGGGATGTCGTCGTTCCCGTTGACGACGACGTCTCTGAAGCCCTCGAGGGTATCCTTGATGGCGTCGGCGACGATGCTGCGGTGGTGGTCCTCCAAGGAGTCGGCATATTTAGAGGTGATGTCCACGACTTCACTCTCAGGAGCAGTTGCCGACAATTGCAACTCCAAACTGCCTATATTGTGTACGACGCTGTCGCCTAGGAAATAAAAGAAATGGGTGGTTAATAAAAGGTAACATTATTCCTATGTTTGCAAGCATTACCCTACAGGCTACATAAAAAAGGAGAAAAAAGATGGTTTTCATTCCTCATTCTCGGAAAGTAGGTCTGAAGTTGCCTGAGGAGCGGGTGGAAAGTAGTACTTTTCCGCCCTAGGGAGAATCGTTTTTCTGACATGTGTAATTGCGACAAATTATTTAAATAATACTAACAACACATCTCTTCCCTTGGGTATCGTAAAAGGCGACTAACGGATCAAAGACTGCACATACATCCTACAGCATAGAGCGGCGATGGGCTCATCAAAATAATACTACCAACCCCATTATTTCCTTGGGTGTTGTAAAAGGCGACTAACGAACTAAAGACTGCACATACATCCAACAGCATAGAGCAGCGATGGGCTCATCAAAATAATACTACCAATCCCTTTCTTTCCTTCGGTGTCGTAAAATCCGACTAAGGGACTAAAGACTGCAAATACAACCAACAGCATAGAGCGGCGATGGGCTCATCAAAATAATACAACCAACCCCACTCTTCTCTTCGGTGTCGTAAAAGGCGACTAACGGACTAAAGACTGCACATACAACCAACAGCATAGAGCGGCGATGGGCTCATTAAAATAATACTACCAACCCCTCTCTTATTAGAAGTATGTATGTGTATGTATGCCTTTAGGATGTAATCATGATAATATTTGATTGTGATTCCTTATTATAACTTAGTTATAAGGTACCTCGGACCAATTTGGTCCGAGTAAGGTACTAATGTGTAATGTTAAGATAAGATAAGATAAGATAAGATATTTATTTATTTGCACTTTGACATGGTATAAAGATGATGTTACATTATAAATACATAGATCACATATCAAGCTCATTTTATAATAGCATGCAAACATTTAGTCCTCTCAGTAATACAAATATTATTTTTAATTATTAAAATCCATTAAACAAGTATTAAACAATTATTAAATTAAAAATTAAGCAAGATAATCATTTAAAAATTATATAATAAATATCATTATTTAACAAAACAAAAAAAATCCTTTATATCATAAAACGTATTCTCAACTAACCACTTATACAATTTTCTTTGAAAAAGATTAGTGTCTAGCAATTTGAGATCCTTAGGAATTTTATTAAAAATACGCACACACATTGCCAAGCAGCTTTTATTGTACTTGGCAGATTTTGGTGTATCTTTTAGGACAAGTTTATATGGGTCTCTTTTAAGCCTTAAGTTTATATCACTCGCCATTTTAAACAAATTCCTATGCTTCATAACGAAGCTGCACATTTCGTATATGTACAATGATGGCAGTGGTAAGAGACCAAGATCTCGAAACATTGGTTTACAGGACTCGTCAGGGGGGATTCCGCATATGGCTCTGATGCATTTTTTCTGCGCAATAAATGCTCTATTTTTATCTGTACTGTTTCCCCACATTATGATCCCGTAGCGTAATATAGATTCTATATGTGCATGGTAAGATAAAATCGCAGTTTTTTTGCTAGTCACTTTCTTAATTTGGTTTAAAGCGAAAACGAACTTATTAACCCTACTACATAAATTATCTACATGCATTTTCCAATTCAAATCTTCATCAATAGTAACACCTAAAAACTTTGTCTGCGTAACTTCTTTAATTTTTGTGATGTCTAGATTATAATTGTATTTAGTGTGTTTTGATTTATGAAATTGAATGTAATTAGATTTATTTAAATTTATTGTTAGATTATTGAACTCAAGCCAATTAATTATATTTTCCAAAGCTGTATTAATGTCAAACTCATGATTTTTTATCAAGTTAATTTTATTTGATGTAACAATTATAGATATGTCGTCCGCGTATAATATACATTTATGTTTTGTCATCATTTGATGTTATAGTGCTGTATAATCTGAGAAATATAAGAACTACAACCATGTGGATTCCTTTTGATTGTCTGCCCATGATCCTCGCACCACTTGATCCACGTGCATTGGTTTCGTGTCTTCAACGACATGAATAACAGGTTATGGTCCCAGATCTACGCCTAGAACAAGTAAGTGAAAGAACACGCAGATTGTAGCGAAGGATAAAGTTGGGCGCATCGCATTCCATATACAGCACGGCACATTTGAGATGGCGGCAGAGCCCGGCAATGGCGGCAATGCGGTTAGCCACCATCCTAACCTTATAGGAAAATTGGATGGATCATCAAACTACCACACATGGAAGTTTTCTATGAGAAATGTACTTTTATTGGAAGGACTGTGGGATTTGATAGAGGGTGAACCCAGAGCGGATTCAAATGGTGACAGAGAGCGTAAAACCTTAGCGCGCATTTGTCTCTCCATTCGACCATCACTTTACCAATATGTTTGGAATGCAACTACTGCCAAAGAAGCTTGGAATAAACTTTCTGATGTCTTTCAATACAAGGGTCTTTTTCGACGTGTCCTGTTGCTGCGTAAACTACATAAAATTCAGTACAATGAATATATTTGTATGACTTCTTACATTTCAGCTATTACAACCACAGTGCAACAGCTTTCTGACATAGGAAAAACGGTGGACGATGAAGAAATTGCTGAAATCCTTTTGAGCGGTCTACCAGCTGAGTATGACTCCGTAGTATCCAACCTGTCTACTGCAACAATCACCACCAAAATATCCAGTGAATTGGTTCGTACTAGACTTCTTCAGGAGTTCTCACGGAGAAACAGCATGGATGACAGCGGATCAGCTTTTACCATGAAGACAAAGAGCATCGTCATCTGTGATTATTGCAAAAAGAGTGGTCACATTAAAGCAAAATGTTTTAAATTGAAGCGTACGAGGAAGCAGCAACAATCAAGCCAGAAGATTTTTTCAGCGTCTGCCTTGATATCATCACAATCTAGTGATTTCTACATTGATAGTGGTGCTACTAACCACATGGTGAATAGTAAGGCATTGTTGCAAGATTTTCAGGACACTAAGAAGGCAGTTATTACTGTTGCTAACAACCAAACGATAAATAGTGAAGGAATGGGTTCTCTTACATTGCATGAGGTAAGACTTTTAAATGCTATGTATGTCCCTCAGTTATCTGTTAATCTCATCTCCGTTTCCAAATTAGTTCAGTCTGGTAATTGCATTGTTTTTAATAAAGAAGGATGTCATATAGACAATAATGTTGGTCAAATATCTGGCAACTTAGTCGCATCTGCTGCATGTTTAAATGGGTTATATAGGTTAGATTGTAAGTCCTTTGCATGTCAGTGCAGTGCAGTTGCAGTCTATGGACAGTAAACTAACCGGGTCAGGGTCGTCGCCAACACAGGAGCACTCTCTACTCCTTGATGACAGAGAGGATTTGTTGAGTGCCACAGTTACAGCAGACTTGGCAGTGGAGCTTTGGCATAGACGTCTAGGGCACCTAAGCCTTCAAGGTATGAAAAATTTACAAAAAGTTGCATGCGGTATGAATGTTATGTTTCAGCATGGAAATGAAGATCTGAAGAACTGCGTCCCATGTATCCAGGGCAAGAGGTCGGCCGCATCTTATCCTAAATAGGCGACCGTGCTTCTAAACCACTGCAACTGATTCATACTGATGTCTGCGGGCCCATGCAGAAGCCTAGCTGGGGAGGGGCGAGATATCTAGTGACATTTACCGATGACTACACTAGAAAGACCTTTGGCTATGTCATGAAGGAAAAATCTGAGGTAATTACCCATTTTATTAATTTTAAAACATGTGCAGAGAAGCAGACCGGTTTGCCGATAAAAATTTTAAGATCTGACAATGGCGGGGAATACTGCAATCACAAGTTTTCCAAATACTTGTAGGAACATGGTATCAAAAGAGTCCGTCACAAAAGAGACAGAAGCTTGATCCTAAGGCTAAAATGTCCGTTTTTGTGGGATATAGTGATACTTGTAAGGGATATAGACTTATAGAGCCTACAAATCCACAAAAGGTCATTTTGTCACGTAGTCTGGCATTTTTAGAAAACAAATTTTATAAGGATTTGGGAAACAATGTCAGAGACCAACATGATTTTATTATTTTAGACAACTTTTTAAATAATTGTGACATTCCAGTAAATATTGATGATTAAATTAATGAAATTAACCATTTGAATATCAATGAAATTAATAATTCTAATAATGAAATAAATAATTGTCATGATGAAATCAATAATTTGAATACTAATGATATAAGTAATTCTAATAACATTGATATAAGTAATACTATGATAAATAATGATGACATAACATTAACTCCTCCTAATCAAAACTCTGTCTGTGATATTTCAGGATCTGATGGAGACTACTGCACAGGGAGTGAATGGGAAGAAGGCTCTGGCACCTCCACTGAAGAGTCCGCTGAAGGATGTTCTATCTCTTGTAATGGCGTTGGGACGGAGACCCGAAATGAAACAATGTCTTGCGTTGAATCAATCAATCTTTATCCTCTAGTGTATCATCTTAAATACTAATTAACATCACATCTATACGTGACTAGAGGAAGGACGCCTTGTCAATCAGGAAGACCTTAATTATCACGTACTATTGAGTACGTGCTGATAGTGTAATTCACTATATCACACCTCCCCTGAAAAGGCTAGGCATCCCTTCCCTGAAAAGTAAACTCTTATTTTCTAAATATCTTAGTCCTATTCTTATGAACTATATATTCTTTATTATTCTTTAATATTTTTACATTAGTACCTAGCTCTTCTAAAACTTCAAATGGACCTAAATACAAGTCATTCATATTATTATAATTTTCATTCTTATACAAGAGTAGATCACCTTTTTTGTAGTGTACTTCCTTACAATCTAAATCATAATTAGTTTTTCTACTTTGTTTTGATATTAATAAGTTGTTCCTGGCATCATTATGAGCTTTTTGCAATCTAAATTTTAACTCCGATGGATAATTGTCGTATACATATAAGGGATCAACTTTACTAACTAAATTACTAGGTACGTTACATGTTTTCCCAAAAACTAGTTCATAAGGGGAGTATTTGGTACTAGTATTTACAGAATTATTATAAGCAAAGCACCAATATGGTATCCAGGTACTCCAATTTGCCGACTGATTCTGTGTTTGTATTCTCAAGTAACATCCGAGATGTTTGTGCCAGTTTTCTAGCGAACCTATACTCTCATGATGATAGGGTGTTGAATTTAACTTATCAATATTTAGCAATTTACATACTGTTTCTAACGTGGAATTAATAAATTCCGTTCCACAGTCAGTCGCAATAACCCTGGGAGTACCATATCGTAAAATAAAATTTTCAGTAAAAACCCTAGCAACAGTTTCAGCTGACTTATCAAGTATTGGGTAAGCTTCTACAAACTTTGTCAATTCGCATTGTATTGTTAATATGTATTTATTACCCAAATTATCGACCTCCAACGGCCCCACAATATCTAAATATAATTTTTCAAAAGAAGTAGATGCTGTAGTGGTTATTACCATTTTCTCTTTATTATTTTTATTACAAAATTTCTGCTTTTGGCAATCTTTACAGCGAGTCACATATTCAGTTATGTCTTTTTGCATATTACTCCAAAAATATTTTTTTCGAATATTCTTAGTCATTTTATTTATGCCTACATGACCACTTGTCGGCAATAAATGATAATCATTTAGTATAACACGTATCAAGTCTTTATTTGTAACATGTTCAACTTGGTTATTAATAATACATAACCGCGGTAATTCTTTATGTTTCATGAAAGTTTGGGTCAAAATTTTAATAAACTTTTTATTAAACCCCTTTTTAATCACAACGACTTCTACAATATTATATTTTTTACATAATGCACTCAGTTCTCCTATCGTTGCGTCTCGGCGCGCCTCCGTTAGTAGAGATTCCTGATTTATGTAAATAGTAGAGTCACTAAATAACATATCACCCGTCTGTGACACGTATCTTTTCTTTTTCCTCAACTTCACGAAGTTTTCATACGAACAAATATCTAACCTTACATCATTTTGTGATTTCTGCATAATATCTACCACTCTTGGTTGCCTATGATCAACAGGGGGCTCAACCCTGCTACTTCCAGAGGTAGCGGGTTCATTATTTTGCTCCATGGTTCTTTTCATTGAACGGGTTAATACCCCCAAAAAATTTGAATTTAGATTTTTTAACTCGTCTGATGTTATAATGACTCTCGATAAGGCATCTGCCGTTACATTTTCGGAACCTTTTATGTATTCAATATCGAAATCATATTCTTCTAAACAAAGTCTAAACTTAGTTAAACGGCTACTAGGATCTTTTATGCTAAATAAATGAACCAATGGTCTATGATCTGTTAATATTTTAAATTTTCGTCCGTATAAATATGGTCGAAAATGTTTTATAGCCCACACTACCCCTAATAACTCTTTATGAATGGTTGGGTAGTTTATTTCTGAACTGTTTAATTGTCTGCTTGCATAAGCTACGGGCTTATTATTTCCATTTGATAATACAGCCCCCAAGGCTACCCCTGACGCATCGGTTTGCAACCGGAAAACATTATCTTTTCCAAAATCTGGATAATCTAAGACAGGAAATGAACTAAGTGACTTTTTTAAGGTCTGAAATGCCACGTCACATTCTTCCGTCCACTGAAACTCGACATGTTTCTTACAAAGACGGTTTAGTGGGTACACTATTGTGGCAAAGTTTTTTATGAATTTTCTATAAAAGTTCGCAAAAGCCACAAAACGACGAATCTCATTTACATTTTTAGGTACTGGGAACTTTTCCAAGACCTCGATTTTACTGTTGTCTGGCAACACCCCGTTTGGCGTAATAACATGCCCTAAATAATTAATTTCTTTCCTCAAAAATTCGCACTTACAAGGGTTTAGTTTTAAATTAACTGACCTAAACCTCTCAAATACACTCATTAAATTTGTATTATGCTGCGATAGGCTTTTCCCGAAAACTATTACGTCATCGAGATATAGAAAACATATCTCGTAATTTAAACCCGATAGAGCCATAGACATAAGTTTAGAAAATACGCTAGGACTCGTTTTGAGACCCATAGGTAATCTTTTCAGTTGATATTGCTTATCAGCTGTAAAAGAAGTGAATTTCCTACATTCTGGTGATAACCCTAGCTGGTAATAACTAGAACTGAGGTCTAAATGAGAATAGTATAAGCATCCCGAAAGTGAGTCAATAATTTCTTGTATATTTGGTAACGGGAACTTTTCGTCTACTATTTTTTTATTTAAAAGTCTATAATCTATTACGATTCTCCACTTTTTTTCACCGCTACTGTCAGCTTTTTTCGGAAGTAATAATAATGGAGAAGACCATTCGCTGGTACACTCTTCGATAATATCTTCTTCTAACAATTTACCTACCTGTTTTATTAACTCAGCCTTCTGAGCGTGCGGTATTCTATACGGTTTGACATAAACAGGAGACGCGTCATTTTGCAGTTTAATGTTGTACTCGTATAAGTTTGTAACGGATAGCTTATCACCCGGCATATGAAAGATATCTGCATATTTTGCACATATTTTCTCAATAGACCGTCTCTCTTCATCACCAAGATATGTTTTTAATTTAAGAAAATCGAATAGTTGTTTAACCCTCTCGACAGATTTTCCGTTTTCCGTATCAAAAGAGCATACGAAATAATCCGAGTATTTTCTAATTTTCGGGCTAAAGTTATTTAATTTTACATCTTCTTCCCGTGTGTTTAAAAATCGCACCGGAATCTTTTTCCCGTCTCCTACTACCACGGCGCCTGCTACAAATACGCCTGCAATAACTTCCTCCGCTAAAATGACACATTCGCCCTTTATCTCTGACGAAACATATTTTACGACCTCACATCTCCCTGGAATAGTCGTTATTATGTTTTTACCAAAGCCTAATTCTAGACTTATCTTATCCTGTAATGTAACCAGCTTATTTTCATAGTTAATTTTACAACTATATTTTAATAAAAAATCTTCTCCTAAAATTCCATCATTTTTACAGTGGAAGTTGCTAAACACATAAAACTTATGCCTAAAATTATAATTGTTAACACATAAGTCTAGATAAACATAACCTATTGATACTAAATCCCCACATACTCCTTTAATCTTAATTTCATCCCTTACTAGCTTTGCGTCGCGGGACATGCTACGGAGTTTATTTAACCAATCTAACTTTAAAATTGAAATGCTTGCTCCTGTGTCTACTAATAGAGAAATTTGAGTTTGACTACAAGTAAAACAAACGTAATTACCACTACCATAACTACAAATATCTACCTCAGCGCTATTCAGAACGAAAAAAATCATCGCTATGATGTTCGTTCTGACGTATACTCTGACGTTCACTTTCGTTCTCGTCATTAGACTGTTCTGCTGAGTCAACTAAGAAATGTACATTCCTACGTTTATTATGAGGTGACGTAAACCTGGTGTTGCGCTGACCCTGAAACCTATTCGAGTTATAGTAGGCACGACCCCGACCTTGCTGACTCGTCGCGTTGTTGTTACGTGACTTATTATATTGTTGATGATAGTTTTTATTTATCTTTTCAAATCGCTGGTTCGAAACATAGTTAACATAATTGTTTATTGGTGGTTTCACTACCGAGTCTTCTTGTTCTAAGGCTATAGTTATTGCCTGCCTAACTGTGCTTACGGACCTAGACGTAACTATAATGCTTGTACGAGCATTGTTTAGGCCGTCAGCGAAACGCTTGATAGCCATTTTTTCATTAATCGGCTTTAATAAATTATATGCCGACTCGTCTCCATTAGCCTGTGCTGTACTTAAATCGTTGGACATTTTTTCGATTTCACTACCAAACACTTCTATGGTCTTGTTTCCTTGCCTACATCGTAGCAGTCGGTCTAAAATGGCTGTGTATGATTTAATCGGAATTAAAACATTTTTTATATCTTTTATTAGGTCTGCCACAGACACATAAGACTTATTAATTTTTGTTTTAGCACTGCTAGAAAGACGAGTTTTTAAAACAAAATTGATTAACCGAGGCTGGTCCTCGTTTCTAAGGGTACTACTATAATACTCTATTCCGTCTATTAGTTGGTTAATTTGCGTTTCGTCGCAATCTACTACTGGGAGGAGCGTGAGCGCGACTTTTAGATCGAACGTGGCCATGGTTGTGATCGTTTCTGAATGATGCGGGTTAACGAGTGACTCGATTTCCTCAAAATTACATAAAAACTTTGACGATATTGCTTTTGTTATTTGTAATTCTACAGCATCTATCCCTTTTTTACATAAGTCTGCAGATATTTGTTCAAAAATATTTTTAATTTCCTTTGCTCTTAAAAACTTATT
Source organism: Scoparia ambigualis (assembly GCA_963921215.1). Taxonomy (NCBI): domain Eukaryota; kingdom Metazoa; phylum Arthropoda; class Insecta; order Lepidoptera; family Crambidae; genus Scoparia; species Scoparia ambigualis. Next base: position 17,174,647 of record OY992503.1, read on the forward strand.
CTGCCCCTGAGCGGAATAACGTTTGTCCTTACTTAATTTAATAATAGAGTCTCTAATAGCCTTAAGCTCACTCAAGAGTTCTGACAGGTTTGCCATGAACACACTTTAGAAAAAAAAAAAAATCACTCACACACACACATAGATTCTTGGTAGCATAGTTATATTAATTCGTGCTGGCTTACACGTTCTGTGCTGGTCCAATTGCCCGTCGAACCGCTCTGCGTTCTACCTCTTCTAATAGTCGTGCGTTGAAGTAACGTAGCAGCCTAAGTACTATATAGCCCGCTAGTACAACGACGATGGTCAGTAAAAAGATCTCTGAAAGTTGCATCCCAACGGCCAAGGGAGTTGATGCTGCCGCCGATTGAGTTGGTGATTGACTGACAATAATATTGTCTTTAGATTGTGGGTTTCCCATAGTTAAACAGTTTTTCTTTTTATTTCCTTCGTCCTTCTTGTAGGCCCGTGTAGCACTATTTTCCTGATATTTTGTAGACTTCAACTAGCGATTTCGCGGCGCGGACTTGTGACACCATGTCACGGTCGCCATGTAATGGCGTTGGGACGGAGACCCGAAATGAAACAATGTCTTGCGTTGAATCAATCAATCTTTATCCTCTAGTGTATCATCTTAAATACTAATTAACATCACATCTATACGTGACTAGAGGAAGGACGCCTTGTCAATCAGGAAGACCTTAATTATCACGTACTATTGAGTACGTGCTGATAGTGTAATTCACTATATCACACTCTGAGCGTCTGACTTCTGGCGTGACATCAGCTGCAGGGGAAGCTTCTGAGCACGATACTGTCACTACAGGTCGTAATGTACGCTCTACGCGTAATATTTCTCCAAAAAGGTATGGGGATTATGAATGTTTTATGTCATTGCATGAGGGTTTATTAGATGAGCCGCAATCGTACGAAGAGGCTTTAGATTCTCCACAGTCTGAAAACTGGCAAGCTGCCATGCAATGTGAGTATGACTCATTAGTCGCTAACAATGTATGGGAATTGGTTGATAAACCAGTTAATAAAAATATTGTTAAAAGTAAATGGGTTTACAAGGTAAAGCATGACACTGATGGTAACTATAATTGTTTTAAAGCGCGACTTGTTGCCAGGGGTTTCACACAGAAACAGGGAATCGATTACAATGACACTTTCTCACCAGTGGTACGCCATTCCACTATGAGGATCTTGTTCAGTTTTAGCAATCAATTAAATCTAGAAATAGATCACATTGATGTTGCGACAGCTTTCTTGAATGGGGATCTCAATGAGGTAATTTATATGGAGCCACCTATGGGATTTTCAGATAAAGTTGATGGGAAGGTTTGTTTAATGAGAAAAGCCATTTAAGGACTTAAACAATCTAGTAAAATGTGGAATGAAAAGGTACATGACCTACTTGTTTCACTTATCTTCAAGCAATGTAAATGTGAACCATGTGTATACACTAAGAAAGTGGGTAATGATTTTGTTGTAGTAGCATTGTATGTTGATGACTTTTATGTATTTTATAGTCAAAATAGCAATATCAAAATTCATTTGCAGAAAATACTAGAGCAACAATTTAATGTTAAAAATTTAGGCCCACTGAAAAATTGTTTAGGTATAAGAGTTACTAGAGATAAGTTAAAAGGCACCTTATGTTTAGATCAGTCTGAATATATAAAAAGTTTACTTGTAAAATTTGGAATGGAAAATTGTAAACCTGTAGCCACACCTTTACCATTAAATTGTAAACTACAAAAATCTGAAAACACTTGTGCATTTTTAGATAATAGTGTATATAAATATAGACAACTTTTAGGGTGTCTTATGTATTTATGCGTTTGCACTAGGCCAGATATTGCATATGCCTGCAGTTATTTAAGCCAGTTTAGCACTTCTTTTGAGAAAAGTCATTGGCTCACGGCCAAAAGAGTGCTTAGGTATTTAGCTGGTACAATCAATTACTGTTTGTTATTTACAAAAAGCGTTGATTGGAAATTGAGCGCGTATACTGATGCCGATTGGGCGAATGATGTCAACGATCGTGGGTCTTATACAGGTGACTGTACAATCAACTGGGAATCGCGTAAGCAGCGATGCGTCGCATTATCCAGTACGGAAGCAGAATATCTGGCAATAGGTGATGTGTGTAAAGATATTTACTTTATTAAGAATTTAATTTTAGAGTTGACATCTACCAATTTAAATAATTGTATTGTATATAATGACAACCAAAGTGCTCAAAAAATATTGGAATCCAGAGAATTGTGTCACAAGCGTACAAAACATATTGATATTAGATATCATTTTGTTAAGGACCTAGTCAAATATAATTTGATACATGTTAAGTATATTCCTACAGACAAAATGATAGCTGATGTATTAACTAAGCCCCTATGTAAGCAGAAACATAGTAACATTGTGAAGAATATGATGGTTAGGGATAAACTGTAATATTTTATACTTACTAACCCAATGTAGAGTAGCATTATTTTTTTTTGTTTCTGTGACTATGTAGAGCTGTAAATTAATTAATATCTATTGACTTATACATCCTAGAGTCAAGGGGAAGTATTAGAAATATGTATGTGTATGTATGCCTTTAGGATGTAATCATAGATAAGTTATTTGACTTGAGTATTTTTGTCTGTGGTCGTTCTTCAACTTCCTTCCTTCTTGAGATCATGTCAATGGCCGACGTACATTAATTCTCTCTAAATAATATTTGATTGTGATTCCTTATTATAACTTAGTTATAAGGTACTAATGTGTAATGTTATAGTGCTGTATATTCTGAGAAATATAAGAACTACAACCATGTGGATTCCTTTTGATTGTCTGCCCATGATCCTCGCACCACTTGATCCACGTGCCTTGGTTTCGTGTCTTCAACGACATGAATAACATCTCTTCTCTTTGGTGTCGTAAAAATCAACTAACGGACTAAAGACTGCACATACATTCAACAGCATAGACCGGCGATGGGCTCATCAAAATAATACTACTAACCCCTTTCTTCCCTTGGGTGTCGTAAAAGACGACTAGACTTTTTAGTCCCTCGAACCAATGATATTATAAACTATAGATATGTTACGTTCATAGTAATTTGCGTTTTAAATGTGTTCCGAGCTGCACACATTGACAAGTTTCACTGATAAGTAAAATAAAAGATACGAAATATCACGCAAATGAAAGAGATAGCTATAATTATAATGATTGCACTTCAAATGTTTCTTGTGCATAGAGTTACATACAAGTCGTCCCAATTGGGACGTATTTAAGTCTTCACTTCGCGCGCGTTTATAACATATCTGCTTCTTGTTTTATATAATATCATTGCCTCGAACTATTTGGTGCCCTCGCTACGCTCGGGTGCCAAACCCCGTCACGGGAATAAATCAGCTACTTTCACCCCTAGGGTAACAATGTACTATTTATTGTTATAGTATTTTTAATGATAGTGTTTATTCATAGCGCACCTGAGAATAATAACTAATGAGTAGGGCACGCACTAAAGTGCCACTCAATCCGACGTAAGTATTACCAGATTAGTAAATATGTGTAACATCAAGTTAAAGAAAGCAGATTAAAATTAAAATACGATATTTAAGCAGCGCTGTATTGTAACCGGTTTCCCTACTTGAAATCGTCCTGTGAAACCAATTAATTGGTCACTAGGTGGCGCTATGTCGGGCCCTTCAAAACTTGTAACTAACTTTACCTTGAAGAAATAGTAAAACAAAAGCTTGCACCTTGAATGTCTTTAATTATTCCGTAAAAAAGAAATAAAATAAAAATAAAACAAATATCGTCCGAAGTAGGGTTGCCATCTCTAAAACTGGACAAGACGCGTGAAACCCCGGATTTTAAAGCCCAGAACCCGGACATGTCAACAGGTTTTTTAAACATAGTCAGTGTAATAAAAACAGTTGAAAATGTTATAAATTTTCAACCGTTTTTTATTTATTTTCAGAACTTAAAATTAAATTAAGTCATCTTTAAATTTTTAAACCCGTACTACAAATAAAGCCCCGCCCGGACGCTCCCCGGATGCCCTCTAAACTAGGACAAATCCGGGAAACCCGGACGGATGGCAACCCTAGTCGGAAGGCATGACAATCAATGATGCGGTCCACATTGATAATTCACGGGGGCACATGGCATGGGACCACCAAACATGCATGACTGCATGAGCAGGCGTAGAAACTGTAAGCTACCTACACGACAATATAGGTAGTATAGGTACAGTCGAGGTTTTGCAATGTCGTCCACTTTTCGGCGATATTCGCTTTCGCTCTATTCCGACCGTGCGTAAGCACAGCTATGCGATTCTCTAAGCGACACATAGACGCTGCGCGCTGTGACTATAGATGTTAGGGCCAGAGCAGACATGCTACTTTTAGCATGGCGATCGGCGATTTAGACGCTTTTTAGAGGCTGAATGCGGCGACTGAATCGTTAAAACGCGCGATTCCGATACTGCAATCGAACGCAGAGTCGCCAAACGCGATGCCAGTCGCAAAATCGCCGATCGCCGATGCTAAAAGTATCATGTGTGCGGTGGCTCTTAAGCGACACATAGACGCTGCGCGCATGGCTGTGATGATCATAGATGTTACAGCCGTCACATCGTTCACTGCAGTCACGGCTGTGGTCAAAGTTGCGACTGTTTTATTTACAGAATACTGATTTTATACCTACAAAAAATGTCAAAGAAGTGGTTCCATAACACGCCGCTTACAGCTATACGGAGCTAGTGCCGAACAGCAGCGTCGAAAATTATTTAGAAGAATACGGTACCAACGGTACGCTCACCGCTGTTGCAACCGCTGGCTTTAAATAACGATGTTTGATCTCAGATAATCGCTCTACAGGTAGCGATGCGCGTGGATTAGTGTGCAAGCGAATATCGCCGAAAAGTGGACGACCGGAACTTCCTCGACTGTACCTACTACTAGGGTCGCGAACTTAAAAAAAAATAAAAACAAGTATTTTAGGGTAAGATAAGGAAAATAAATAGAATTTTAGAAAAATGGACAGTATTTTATTTTTTCAAAGATTCGACAAATGGCTGCGCTGCACCGCGCGGACAACTTTCGCAACTTTTTTACTTTTTAAACAGGTATATGGTTACCAGTGCACAAGATACAAAAACAGTATTTTGGATAGGGACTTTATATTTGTTCAACAGCAAAAAGTATAATATAGTGAAAACCAGTATAATACTGTTTTTGACAGTATAGTTGGCCACCCTACCTACTACTGCCCCATATTGGGACAAAAGCCCCATAGTAGTTTTATCACAATGCTCATTTGAGAAGATCCTTATTATGGCAATGAAGTGCAGATTTAACGTTTTTTAGCAATCAAGAGACTTAGTACCTTGATAACTGCTGAACTTACCCACAAGAACATCGTTGACTGTAGCGGCAGCGTTCGCGAACGCGACCACAGACAAGAGAACTAAGCACACCTGTCTCATATTCTGTAAAAATATGATTACACAATTTAAAAATCACAATTTTTTCAGTTTAATTAATAATATTTGTATAAAAGGCACCCGTACGTTGTATGTTCTGTCGGTGATTTAATATTTTTTTAATGGGATTTAGTATTTAATACTTTTTTACACTATTCATCATGTTAATCGGATTGTATCGCATATTAGTAGATTAACAATGTTTTATCAATGTAGTAATTATCAGTTACACCTGCGTAAATCACTGCAAAACATGAATTTTATCAAGTAAGTACCTACATATTTGCATATCTACTTTAAGGATAATAACTGGTTAATTAAAAACTAATATGACTATCATTGAATATGACGTCTAATCTCTACACAATGGGCAAAAATCTCAGATCGTAAGGTTTTTAGCCAAAATATCAATAAAAGGAAATTTAACGAAAATTGATATTGCACGTTTTTGGAGATTTATTCTGTTATACATGGGCAGACATGTTAACCTAGGTACCTAATGAATGATGTGCGTTTTTCACGTAATATTTTACCTCAAACTACAGTGCTGTGGAACCAGGCTCGCGCCGAAAATAATAAATATACTTATAAATGATGATAAATCGTAGAAGTAATATATTTCACATTAAATTTTTCAAGTGTTCATGCATTGAGGTTGTTCATGCCACTTGTATAAGCCCTCTGACTGTACAAATGCCAGCAGGAAATCCTGCCACAAATTGTCAAAAAACATTCAATTTTATCTTGTGGGGTACCTATAAGGGTTTATATCAATTAGAGTAATTTTACTGTTATGGTAGGTTGACTTGCTGGGGTGTGTACATTCCAAATAAACATATTATCAACGATAATGTAATAATTGTCATGATAATAATTATTAACATGATATATCTACAAAGAGTTTGACTTTTGCTCCTTGTTTTTAGATAAGTAATTAATTTTTAGAATGACTGATAGCTATCGTACCTAAAATACGAGTAGAATAAATGTTTTAATAGCTACGCCAATTAGTTATTTTACAGAGGATCTTACTTAAAGAACTGATACATAAAGTTGTTACTTTCAATCATTTAGTTAATTACCTACCTACGCATATATATTTCCGAAAACAGTTTTTGAGAGAGATTAACGAGAATTTTTTTTTTTTTACTGTGACAAGTCATAGTGGCTACATCCTGCCTGATGGTAAGCAGCCGATGCATGCAGTCCAGAATAACGAGATCGCTCCCTACCGTGCAACAAGCACGGTCACGCGCATCCAATCATGACGGCCTGCATAAATGCCGTTTCACGCCCCGCTTAAAAGACCCAGGACTATAGGAGCTGGGGAAACACATGCGCCGGCAGAGAATTCCAAAGCCGAATGGTCATAAAGAGGAACTACTTGCCAAATTTTTTCAAAGTTAAAGAATTCGCTAACTGGATACAACTCAAGGAGTTTCTTAAAACTCAATTTAGTGAACGTAAACACTACGCACACTTACTAACTGATTTACAAGAAAGTAAGCAACAAGCCAATGAACCCATTAGCCAGTATGCTCTAAGAATAGAGACTTGTCTATCGCAGCTTCTAACTGAAATCAGTATCTCTCACGGGCACAAAAATAGAGAGATGATAGGACGCACCGCAGCCATGGAGAAATTAGCACTCCATCACTTTCAAATGGGGCTGACCCCTACAATTTCCAACATTATTAGGTGTAAAAATCCGAAAACGTTAAACGAAGCTGTCAATATAGCAATATCTGAGGAAAAGATACAACAGTTCTTATCTAGACAAAACTCTACTACTCCGCGTTCAGACAGGCCTACTTTTAATAGGCCTAACTTCACTAAACCCAATCCAAATCAATTCAGATCCAATCCAAATCAGTTCAGATCCAATCCAAATCAGTTCAAATCCAATCCAAATCAGTCCTACCAAAATCGTCCAAACTTCACAACTAGTTCCGCAATTCCCGTGTGCAGATATTGTAAGTCCCGCGGACATGTATTAAAACAGTGCCGTAAACGTGAATACAATAATAACCGTTTCCGTTTCGAGCAAAACAAACCCAGACCCGTTAATTTCGTCTCTAATGAAAACGAAAATCAAATGGAGGGCGAATATAACGAATATCCTATCCAAACTGATGATACCGTTGACGATAATGTAAAAAACGAGTAAGTGATCCCATTCCGTGTCGTGCGGGACACAACCTTTCTAAAATCGGCACACAAAAATCTGTGGAACGAACATGGAAGTCAATCCAAAAATTCAAAAAAAATACGGCAAATATCATTAAATAATGCTTTGCGAAATGTCGCTTTATCCAATGGTGTTGACAAACTCGGTAACCACCCCCAATCTCACAACACCAATCCTACCAAATCCTCGTCGAATCTTAAACCCTCTGTATCCAAGGTGTTTGAAATCACCAATAATCCTGCGATGATGCTTTTACCACATGTCATCTCGAATCCTCTGTATCCAATATCCCATTGTCTTTACTCGTAGATTCCGGATCATCCATTAGCCTGTTAAAATATTCATCTTTTAGTAAACAAACTAAACTAGTAAAAGAACAAATTAATTTGAAAGGCATTGACTCGGCTGAAGGACCTATACTCACTCGAGGTCACCTCCAACTTCAATTACGATTACCTAAGTCTATAATATCACATCAATTCCATGTGGTAGATAATATAGAGCTACCATATGATGGAATAATAGGATCCGATATGCTTAATGCGCATAAGTGTAACATAGACTACACTAACGTCTCTCTCCACATCGGAAAATCTTCACTCAAACTGTACTTCCATGAACCTTCATATCTAATTCCAGCTAGAACTGAAACTATTATCGAATGTTCTGTTCAGAACCCTAAACAGAAAGAAGGATTGATTTTAGACCAAAACTTGTCAGAAACATTACTAATCGCTAACTGCGTAGTACGCGTAAAACCAAACAACAGAATCAATATATCAATTGTAAATACATCTGAAAACTCAGTTACACTAAAATCCGACCTTAACTTAAAGATTGTTCCAATTCCTCTTGAATCTAAGGAATATCCTATTAATCTAGTTAACCATAAACATGCCTCAAACAACTGTGCTACAAGAACCGACCAAGTGTTGAGGCAGTTGCGTGTTTCCCATCTCAATAGAGAAGAAACCGAAGCCCTTATCCAGTTGTGTTCCGAATACTCCGATATATTTCATCTCCCTGGCGAAAGCCTATCCCATACTAATGCCCTGAGTCATCAAATAAAGTCACAAAATAAATACTAAAACGTACCGTTTCCCCTAAGTCCACAAAACCGAAGTTCGAACTCAAGTTGTCAATGTCACCTGTTTTACTTTCAATAGATATTACAGTAAATAATTTAATTTCTTTCAATCTTTTTATAAAAACTTCGCAATATTTAATTAATAAAAAAGGTATGTTTTTATTTTTTGTGATTAAATGAGTTTCTGGTTTTAGTTCCACCAGTTGCCATTGCCACCAGTTTAGTCTGAGCTCTCCTCGATTGCATGAAATAACTGCATTTGTTCTGATAAAATACGAACTGTTGCTTGTTTTCAATAATCGAAGCGCTTATTATCATAATATGCCGCTAAAACGTACTCCTCCTAAGTCTCCAATGTCAACATCACGACCAGCAACTACTGCAACAGCGGTGCCCAATACACCAGTGCCTGTTGTCTCTGAACAGCAAGAGGACTGCGCCGCACCAAATGTAACTACTCGTAAAACCAAACGCAAGCCTACAAATGGGAATGGGGAGTTATCCAACTTTATGGCCGAAGTCAGACAAATGTTTACAGACCTTAAAGGTCATCTTGAGCTGAAAGTGGACAAAATGTGCTCAGCTGTTGAAGATATGCGTACAACGGTAGATTTTCTAGCGGAAAAATATGAAGTGTTGAGAACACATTATGATAACCTAGAGATGGAAGTAAAAGGAAATGTCAATTATATCAGGGAACTTGAACATAAGCTTGAACATTTTGAGAATAATTCTCGATCTACTTGCCTGGAGATTAGAAACATTCCCTCGTTGCCCGCTGAATCGAAATCTTCCCTCTTGGACACCGTTACGCAGGTCGGAAACATTATTAATGCCCCTCTTCATGTTCAGCAGGTTAGAGATATTTTTCGAATCAAAACGAAGGACCCAACAAACAGACCTATTATAGTAGATTTTACAAGTGTTCTACAAAAAGAAAAGACCTTATTTATGTACCGCAAATTTAATCAACAGTCTTCAAAACTTACTACAGAACATATAAAGTTATGTGGGCCCGCTAAACCTATTTTTATCGAAGAGAACTTTTCAACAAAGAAGAAACGGCTTTTTTATCTAGCAAGAGAATATGCAAAAGAAAATAACTTTAGGTTTTGTTGGGTTAAAAATGGACAGATTTTTCTCCGCAAAGCGGAGAATGGAACATTAATTAAAATAACGAACGAAGCAGACTTTGATAGTATAATAGTGAAATGACTAGCTATTCTCCCAATTATTTTCAAATTAATTGCTTTATTGTTTTCTTTTTATTTTCTTTTATATTATGTTTCTATTTTTTTATTTTCCCTCTTGTTCGAGATTTTGTTCAACTTATGTCTTTTAAATGTAAATACAAACACAAAACATTTACATAACAACTTACACTTTACATTTACTCCCATGTACACACCCTACTACTCACTATATAATATGACTTCTGTGCCTCGATATGCTAGTCTTCTTTTTGATAAAATGACCCATTTATGTTTATCTACATTCACTGTTTTCCCAGGAACTAATACTATAAGCATCAAAAATATTGTCCCCGTGTACTTGCCTAAAACCTCAAATGGATAATCAAGAATTTGTAAATGATGACATAGATCAATTCTCTGTATCGGATTCATACATTTGTTCTCCCGAGGAAAGCGGCTGTTACATTAAAAACAATGAGAATCTTATAATTTTTCACGTTAACATTCGTAGTCTTAATTGTAATTTTGATGATTTGCTTGTTTTGATCAATAGAATTAAATACAAACTAGATGTCATTGTCCTTACTGAATGCTGGTTAAGTAAATGCCCTATCATCCCATTTCTTTCTGGATTTCATTCTTATGAATCAACTTATCAGAATCAGAACGAAGGTGTAGTAACATATGTAAGAACCGAATTGACTTGTACCGCTATTGTTCCGGAGTTTTCGGAAGCAAACTGCATAATTCTTAAATTTACTGATAAAGTTGCTATCGTCGCATTATATCGATCTCCTTCGTTTATAAATATAAACCCTTTTCTAAACTGTCTTGATGCTACACTCACTACTCTACAAACTTTTAGCACGCTTATAATCATTGGTGATTTAAACATCAACTTGATTCCGAACAGTTGTGACCCTTTTGCTGACGAATATTTAAATTTGACTGCTTTTCATGCTTTACTTCCAGCACATTTATACCCTACAAGAGGAAATAGTTGCCTTGATCATGTTATCCTTAGGTCTCCAAACCATGCTACCACTGCAGTGTTGGATTCTGTAATAACTGATCATGCTCCAATTTTGCTAGCTTGTCCAACAAAACTTGACTCAAAAACCTTTAATCGCACGGTACTAAAAATCGATATACCTGCCATCGTAGATACTCTTGCTTCTACTGATTTTTCTCTTATTCTTACATCTGTTGATTCTGAATATGCCTCTAAAAGTTTAGTTAATATCATTTCAGCTGCTGTCAAACAACATACTTTAGAAGTTATTGTTCCTAGTAGAAAGAGGATTATTAAGAAATGGATTACTCCAGGTCTGTTAAGGTGTATACGCAATAGAGATAAACTGTATCGTAAACATAAAAATAATCCTGATAATCAAATAATCAATTTAACTATTACTCGATATCGTACTTTTTGCAACAACTTATTGAAAAAGGTAAAACAGGATTTTAATAAAAAAGAAATTGAGCAGGCTGGTAACAACCCTAAAGAAACATGGAAGCTTATTAAACAATTTGCTAGCCTTAATAAAAAACAATCTTCTTCGTCTGAGCTTTTAAAGCTGTCTTTTGATCCCATCATAGCTGTTGACAAAGTTAACTCCTATTTTTCAAATGTAGGTGCAAATCTAGCAGCAAACATAATTAATTGTAATAAAACACGAATAAATAATACTTCGCCTACTTATCTGTTAACTCAACAACCAATAATTTCATCCACATCTCATTCGATGGCTTTTTCGCTGTAGACGATGAAGAAATCGAAAGCACTATTCTTGGACTTAAAGACAGGTGTGCAGTTGGCTGGCATGGCATACCTACAACAGTCATTAAAGCAGCCAGCCACATTCTCATTCCTAAATTTAATTACGTATTTAATCTTTGTCTCTCATCAGGTATTTTCCCCGCTGTTTTTAAAAGAGCTATTGTGCATCCCATTTATAAAA